>CM027847.1:13907863-13917863 GCA_016097595.1 Eucalyptus pumila
GAAACCAAACAACCAACAAAACCAAACGCAGAACAGAACGAAGAAACGCCAAGGGCGAGACACCGACGATACCAGCCAAATCCCAACAAGGTGCGGCGAGGCAATAGAAACAGCGGAGGCAAGAGAAGGCATCCGCAATGCTAGAGCACGGAGGACTAGTCGATCGGCATAGGAGGACTGAAAATAGCAGGGTCAAGTCCCCAATTCCGTTGTAACCTCCTATTTCTCAGACAATCTTCGACGTTCTTGAAAGTTAAGGCTTTATCCTTAACAACTTTAATGAGATGCTTCTTGACAGCCGCAACTACGACCGGTTGCTCTCTAAAGAGAATGTCGTTTCTATACTTCCAAATGAGATGGCAAAGAGCACCGAAGGAGAAACGACTCATAGAATGATAGAAATCTTTACCTGAGAGGAATTTCATAGCCCACTGCAGATTTTCCCCCCACGTCCTGTTCCTCCACGGGAGGTTACTCTTGGACGCCCAAAAGTAAGCCATACTAGCCGTGATGCAGCAACCGAAGAAGAGATGGTCAATAGAATCTGGCGTGAGCTTGTAAAATGCACAGACTTCTCTCCCAATTCTCCCATATGACATAAGAAAAGCTTGGGTAGGGAGACGATTCTTTATGATCAGCCAGAGATTGAATTGGTATCTCGGTGTGATGGCCTTATTCCAAATAAAGGAAGACCAATCCACCCTTGCTTTCCTTCTCCTGAAGATATGCCAAGCTGAGTCGACTGAAAAGAGGCCGGACGGATTGTCACTCCAAACAAATCTATCCGGGCCTTCGGAAAGGAGCGGGAGGGGTTGGTTCCAAGAATCTAATATAGTCCTGAAGACTTGACCTGCAGAAGAGAATAGGTCTGCAACAGTTGCATCCCTAGGAAGCCCGGAATCCAATATAGTCTGCTTCTGAACAAATAATCTCCAGCGGACCTCTTTGATGCCGTGATCAAACCAAAGGGAGACCCTTCGCCCATCTCCAATCCTCCAGCAGAAATTAAGTCGAAATTCGGATCTCAGTTGGAGAATTTTCTTCCATGCCCATGAGTAATACGTCGGAGCCTTAACCACCCAGAAATTCCTCCCTCCTTTCAGAAAAGTAGAGTGGATCCATTTGCACCATAAGGACTCCTTATCCGTGAAGAGGGTCCAGATGTGTTTCAGCATCGCAGCCTTGTTGCACTCTCGCAGATTGCGAATTCCAAGACCTCCCTCCTCCCTTGGGAGGCATACATCCTCCCAGGACACTTTAGCTCCTCCCTTTCCAAGGGTAGGACCCTTCCAAAGGAATTGTCTAAGGATCTGCTCAATAACGAAGACACTAGCCCAATAAGATTGTATAGCATGGAGCACTGACCTTATAAGCTGAACTCTCCCAGCAAAGGAGAGGAATCGATGAGTCCACGATTGCACTCTCGCCGTAATACACTCCACTAATGACACGCAGTCCGCCTTGCCAAGCCTTGAGGAGATAATTGGAGCTCCTAGGTAACGCACCGGCAGCTTCCCTTCCACAAATCCAAAGGTGTCCTTAATCTGACACTTCAAGTCATCCGAGCCTCCTGCAAGAAACACTTCACTTTTGCTATTGTTCGGCCTCAATCCACTCCAAGCGGCGAATGTGTCCAGACCATCCTTCAGGAGCAAGGTGGAGGCCATATCCGCACGGCAAAAGAGGAAGACATCATCTGCAAAGAAAAGATGTGATAATCTAGTGGCCTTGCACCTCCAGGAGAATTTGAAACCCGGCTGCTCCGCACGAGAAGTGAGGATCCCTGAGAAGACTTCCATAACCAAGGTGAAAAGATAAGGAGACATAGGGTCACCCTGTCGAAGGCCTCGGCTACTCGGGAAGAATCCATGGAGCTCCCCATTCAAGGAGATAGAAAACATAGGTGTGCGCACACAAACCATGATAAGACGAATAAGATGGTCCTGGAAACGGAACGCCCGCAGGACCAGCTCCAGGAAGTCCCAGTCTACCGTATCGTATGCTTTCTGAAAATCCACCTTAACAGCGCATTTGGGAGCAAATGGCTGAAGATGGAACCCGGCAAATAACTCCTGAGCAAGGAGAATATTATCCCTAATCCGCCGACCCTTGACGAATGCATTCTGAGAAGGGCTGATGGTGTCCTGAAGCACTGCGGCTACTCGGTTGGCTAAGACCTTGGTAATACATTTATAGATCATGTTGCAGCAAGCAATGGGCCTATAATCATTTACCGAGGTAGCATTAGGCACCTTTGGAATTAACACCAAGATGTTTAATCTCTCTTAGAAGTCTCCCCGTAATGAGGAAATCCTTAGCTGCTTCAATGACCAATGGTCCAACAAGGTCCCAATTGCTCTTGAAGAATTCGACACCAAACCCATCCGGCCCCGGGGCCTTCCCCCGGGCTAGAGAGAACATGGTATCCTTAATTTCCATCTCTGAGAAGGGGCGGGCGAGAGAAGCTCTCTGATCTTGCGTGAGCGGGCAACGGATAACTTGCTGCAAGTCTCCCAATTCCGGCCTAAGAGGGAGGGTACGCGGCGCAAACAGCTCTTTAAAGTGAGTGACAAATGTGTCTTGGACATGGCTCGGCTCCGTGACAAGATTCCCATCTCTGTCAAGAACCGAGATAATCCTATTCCTCATTTGCCTAGTAGTCACCGAATGATGAAAGTACTTAGTGTTCTTATCACCATTCTCAAGCCACCGGATTCTGGATTTCTGTCTAAAGAAAGCCTCCTCCTGACTTTTCAATTCTACGAAGGTCCTGCGATGATTCTTCTCAAGCTCCGCCAAGAGGATGTTGGTCGGATCCTGCTGAAGGTCCACTTGTGCTAACCTAAATGCATTCCTGGATTGAGCAACCCTCTCGGATATGCTAGAGAAGGAATCTCTATTCAACTGCTTAAGACGACCCTTAAGAGCTTTCAACTTGGTAACCAGTCTAAAAATGGGGACTCCTTCTCCCGGGGCCTCCCACACCTGATTAACAATGGCCTGAAAGGAAGGGTGTTCCATCCAAAAGTCAAAAAATTTGAAGGGCTTCCTTCGCAGAACAGGTTGGATAACCTTGACTACCATAGGGGAGTGGTCGGAAATACCAGAAGTAAGAAAATTCGCTTCCGAATAAGAGAAATGTAGGCTCCATAAATTGTTCACTAACACCCGATCAATCTTCCTCATTTTCCGATTAGCCCCGAAAGACGTCGACCAAGTAAACCGAAGCCCCACATATCTCAAATCCTCAAGCTCCGCCCGATGCAAACACTGATTAAACTCCTCAAAAGAAGGAGGCCAGGCATTGGAACCGCCAAACCTATCGGAAGGGTCCCTTATGGCGTTGAAATCTCCCGCCACCATCCAGGGAAGGTCGTAGATGCAAGAACTCATTCTGACCAAGTCCGCCCATAGAGGCCTCCGAGAAACAAAAGAGTGCTGGCCATAAACAACCGAGATGCAGCAATAGAGACCCGACGAAATATGCTTAACTCTACCATGGATGGCCTGATCAGTGGAGGAAATCACCTCAAAATTGACCAGCGAGGGGTCCCAACCCACCCATATCCTGCCTCCCGGGATAGAATCATAATTGGCAGTCCAAGACAACCCAGACAACAGCCCCGAAGACAGGGGGCCAAAGAGATACTCAGGGACTTTAGTTTCCAATAAACCAACCACACAGAGGCCGTTAGACTGAGCCAATTTACGAACCTCGGCTCTCCTCAAAGGATCCATAATACCTCTAATATTCCAGAATCCAAAATACATATATAACTATGTAAAGGCTACTATACTCTACGCAAAGAAAGACAAAGGAGGCAGGCCTACCTCTGTTTCTGAGATTTGCGGCGAGAAGCTCCCGATGCTCCAACGATCATCTCCGGCTCAGGATCAGGGGCTAGAGCAAGCAACCTGTCCTGAATGGTCTCTACACTTGTCACGGCCAAGGGCGGAGGATGGAACGGCGACTCAGGGTGGGAGATGTCCTCCTCATCGAAGAGTCCGAAGAGTCATCGGGAGCCTCCACATTCGCTCCACCGGGCGCCTCCAGCTCCGATTCATCCGATTCCTCCGTATCCACATCCTGATCAGCCCGCAAGGGGAGAGGAGGGGGTGGTCGGGATACCGCCATGCGTGATAGGAGATCAGCCCGCAAAGGGAGAGTAGGGGGCGGTCGGGATCCCGCCGTGAGAGATAGGACGATTTTGGGGGGAGCACTCGAGCCCCTAACACCCTTGTGGGCTGGGGCGGGGTGAGGAGGAGCCGCAGCAGGGGGTTTTTCCCGAGAGAACTGCAGACGGGCAGGGGCGTGAGGAGGAGAATCTGCAGCACGCGGATTGCCCCTCGAATGCTGGTCAGCGACTGCTGAAGAGGAGGAGGAGGATTCATCTGTCATGGACTCCTTCTTCTTTTTTTTATTCTTCTTAGCCTTTTTCCTAGATTGATTCTGAGCGGGCTGAGGAGCTGGATTCACTTGTGGAGGATCCGAGTCCTCTGCTGGAGCGGTCTGCAATGAAACCGGGGCGGGCTGAAGACGACCAGGGTCCACCTCCGCTTGAGTTGGAATGCGGACGCCTCCTACAGCTCGAGGTGGATCGCAACAGATTCTAACCTTCGCCCAATCTGCTCCGACGCCACTACAACCAGAGGAGGAGAGGATGCCCTCTGTGGACCCGCCGGATCCACAACCAGAGGGGCTGGAACGGTTGGCGGAGTAGGTGCGATAGAAGGCTGTCTGGCCGGACGACGAGCAGCCTGTTTTGGGTTCGAATTGCGTCCAGAGGCTCTCTGTTCCTGAGGAGGAGCACGGCAATTATGGCCAAATGCGTTGCAATCTAAACACGCAGCCGGAGCCATTCATATTCAATACTAACGACCCGCGAAACTCCTTTCAAAGTAACCCTGGCCTTCTTTACTCTCGGCTTATCAGGCGTGATCTCGACACAAATCCTCGCGTAGGATAACATCTGCATTTGATCAGTCCGCTGATCAACATATAGCCGCTTCCCCACCGCACTTGCTATCGCGCCCATTGACGGCACCGTCCAACACTCGATCGGCAAATTCCGCAACCGAATCCAAACAGGAATGGCGGATTGGTCTTCTTTCTTAAGCTCCATAAGAGGCTTCCATTGCCGAAGTATTAGCGGCACCCTTACAACCGTCACCGGCACACCTTCAAGGATTTTCCTCCTATACCCGGGATCCGGGATTTGGAGGAATACAAAGCCTTCATCATCGGCGAAGATCTCTCCAACTCTAGAGCCCCACACCTTGCTCAACGAATGCTCTATCAAGCCGAACGGGAATTTCTTCCCACCCACCAGATAACCAACCAAGCAGTCATTCCACTTCGGGTCCATGGCATCGAGAGCCTCGTCCGGAAGGTTCACAACCGCTTCCCCATCCATATAAGTGGGCGGAACATAGGTTAATTCCGATCCTTTGACCGCCAACCTAGCCACATTTGCCCAAGAACGCGCCGGGGCATCATGGTGACCAACCGGAGGTTGAAGAGGTCGTTTAGAGGCCGAGCGTCTCCGACTTCTTCCTCTTGATTGGCGTGGCCTTGATGAATTCTGCCGGCCTTTCATCTTGTTCGGGAGAGGATGACCCGAGGAGGACGCCCCACCAATACCATGCTGAGTAGAATGCAGAGCATTCCCAAGAGGAGAAATCGGTTGCCCCAATGGGCTGACAGCCGGGGACCGGCCAGGAGGAGCGATTCTAGCCATAACAGGATCTGCAGGCATTTTACAAGTAGCTGGACTGCATCCCCCACTCAACCGAATCCAAGACCATCAAGACACAGGGTGCTAATCTGCCTATACTTCAAAAACTCCCCCCGTACCAGAGGAGACAGCAAACTCCAGAAAACGCAGTAAGCACACCAGTAATGAAATCACACCAGCACAGATCCGAGCAAGACTATTCAGCAGAGGTGAGCAGCTATAGGGGAGAGAGAACGACTGACCTGGGAGACAACAGCAGGAGAAGTCAAGCTAGGAAGATGTAGGAGAATCCCCCGGCAGAACCGAATCCCTAGCCGTTTCCCTTCAACCCGCAGATGAGGAGCGAACAGCAGCTCCCACGTACAGTCACGCGCAGCAACTTATCCGGACGGAATTCCTCAACCAGCTCAACCCAACCAGGGACATTCGGAGGGTGCGAAGGGCTAAGTCTGGATAGACTCTCTTCCGAAAATCAGCCAAAAACAGCCATGGAATCTCCCCAAACGAACAGCAGAACAGTCGGAAGAAAACTGCAGAAATTCGTACCCTAGGCCAGACGAGTTCTTTGCACACAGGCCATCTTCTGCGAAACCGTTCAGTGGGAACGTAGAGGGGCCTGAGCTGAAGCTTCACTCCGAAAATCAGCCAAAGACACCCATCGTAGCTCCTCCAACGAACACAAGAACAGCCCAGAAACCAGAGGAGAAAACTGGGCAGAAAATTCGTAACCTATGCCATACGATTTCTCTGCATCTAGGCCTTCTTTCGCAAAACCGTTCGGTGGGAACGTAGAGGGGCCTGAGCTGAAGCTTCACTCCGAAAATCAGCTGAAGACGCCCATCGTAGCTCCTCCAACGAACACAAGAACAGCCCAGAAACCAGAAGAGAAAACTGGGCAGAAAAATCGTAACCTAGGGCAGACGATTTCTCCGCATCTAGGCCATCTTTCGCGAAACCGTTCGGTGGAAATGAAGAGGGAACTGAGCTGAAGCTTCCCTCCGAAAATCAGCGCATTCCGACACCCACAGCCCCGGGAATCAGCAACATTCCAGATGGCTGAACAGTAACTCGGGAATCCGAATTGAGAGCATCCGATGAACAGTAATCGAGAGGTCCGAAAATGGCAAAGCTATGCTTTCGCAGTTGTTTTTTTTTTGGTAAAGGTAAGAATTGTATTAGATTTTGCACAAAATACACAGGAGGCCTGGCACCAACAAAACAAACACTCAGGAGGACCAAAGTCGCGGGAGAGTGAAAGGGTGCCAAGCGCCAAAAAACTGACAAGAACTAAGGAACACAGAAACTAAGAAACAAAAGACTAAACTAGGCCTAAAAACCCTCCATCATTGAAAGATAGACGGACTCAAGCCCCAGCTCTGCTGCAGTCTTCTGTTCCTAGGATTGTCAACAACATTCTTCAGGGTCGACGATTTGTCCTTGAAGGCCTTCTGGAGATGCATCTTCATCGCCGGGATAAAAAGAGATTGATCACGGAAGATGATGTTGTTACGTTCCTTCCAGATAATATAACAAAGAGCTCCAAAACTAAACCGGGCCATTACATCATAGAAGCTTTTGGTAGAGAAACGACCAGCCACCCATTCCAGGTTCTCACGCCACGGCTTGTTTTGCCAAGTAATATTAAACTTAGACGCCCAATGGTCAGCAAGATCACCAGGGACGCGGCAGGCAAAAAATAAATGATCCACAGAGTCCGGCCTACTCGAACAGAAAGGACAAGTGACAGAAGAAAGCCTACCAACCGAAGCGAGCAGGACCTGGGTCGGCAACCTATTGCGGGTTATAAGCCACAAGTGGGATTGATATCTCGGTGGCATATCTGAACTCCAAACAAAGGAACACCAGGGGACAACATTTGCTTTGGGCCTGAGGAGATCCCATGCAGATGCTGTAGAGAAACGACCCGAAGGGTTGTGGATCCATTGGATCCGGTCTTCTCGATTATTGAAGGTAGGAAGGGGATCCCACCAACCAGCATTAATATTAATGACATACCAGCCCAGCGGAGACGAGAAGGCTTCAGCAACAGAAGCATTCCGGGGAATACCAGAACGATAAATGCCCTGGTTAGAGAAGACCTTATAGAGCGGCCCATTAGAAAGCCACGGATCAAACCAAAAAGAAACAGACCGACCATTCCCAATATCCCATCTGAAATGCGGCTGATATAAGTCCCGCAACCGAAGAAGCTTTCTCCAGGCCCAGGAACAAAAAGTCGGAATAGGGATCACCCAAAAATTCTTTCGATTTAAAAAAGTGGAGTGAATCCACTTGCACCACAGGGATTCTTTATCCGAGAAGAGAATCCAAATGTGTTTGAGCATCGAGGCAATGTTATTCTCCTTTAAAGACCTAATTCCAAGACCACCTTCTTCCCTCGGTAAGCATACATCACTCCAGGAGACTTTAGCTCCCCCGGTACCCATCATAGGACCTTTCCACAGAAATTGACGAAAAATTCTTTCAATACGATCTAACACAGCACAAGGCAGGAAAAACACACTTGCCCAATATACTTGAATAGAGTGGAGAACCGACTTTATAAGCTGGATTCTACCGGCAAACGACAAAAATCTGTGTGTCCAAGATTGGACACGCGTTGTAATTGCATTTACCAAAGACACACAGTCCGCTTTTGCTAATCTTGAAGAGATCACAGGGACTCCAAGATACCGGAAGGGGAGGGTACCAACCTGGAATCCCAGCTTGTTGACAATGTCATTACGCAGGGTAGGCGATCCACCAGAAAGATATATCTCACTTTTGGTCATATTCGGCTCCAAACCGCTCCAACTAGAGAATGAGTTAATGCCAGCTTTCAAAAGGTCTACCGAGGCAATGCTTGCTTCAGAGAATAACAGCACATCATCGACAAAGAATAAGTGGGATAGTTTGGTCGATTTACATCTCCAAAAAAACCGAAACAATGGATGAGTCGTTTGGATATCCAGCAGACCAGTGAATACTTCCATTACCAGGGTGAAAATATAGGGTGACATTGGATCTCCTTGACGTATACCTCTCCCACTCCCAAAAAATCCATGAAGCTCACCATTCAAGGATATGGAAAATCTCGGAGATTTAATGCATATCATAATTCGGTCTATGAAAGTCTGGGGGAATCCGAAAGCTTGCAAACACGCTTCAATGAATTCCCAACACACCGTGTCATATGCCTTTCGAAAGTCTACTTTGATAGCACATTTGGCCCGGTACGGGTCATGATGGAATCCACTGAAGAGCTCTTGGGCGAGCAAAATATTGTCACTTATATGCCTCCCCTTAACAAAAGCACCTTGGGGGGGACTAATGATACTAGGCAACACATGAGACATTCGGTTTGCAATGAGTTTAGTAATGCATTTATATATGGTGTTGCAGCAAGCAATTGGCCAAAAATCATGGACAGATGAAGCATTAGGGATTTTGGGCACTAAGGTAAGAATGGTAGTATTAATCTGTTTCAATAACTCGCCCGTTTCGAAGAAATCTCGAACCCGAATCCGAAGCACCAACAATATCCCAAGAATGCTTGAAAAATTCAACGTTAAAACCATCAGGCCCGGGGGCTTTTCCTACCGCAAGTGAGAAGAGAGTATCCTTGATTTCCATATCCGAAATAGGTCTAGACAGGTAACATACCTGGTCTGCATTGAGCGAATGCTTAAGGACCGCCCGAATCTCTTCCCTTGATGGACAGGTCGAGGATCGGGAAGCAGCCAAAAGATTTCGGAAGTGATCAACAAATACCTTTTGAACTTCTGCCGGCTCGGAGGTTGTGACACTTCCATTAGTCAATGAGATGATTCTATTTTGAAGCTGCCTTCTGTTCACTACTTGGTGAAAGAACTTAGTATTTAGATCCCCATCTTTCAACCATCGAACTCTAGACTTTTGACGATAGAACGATTCCTCTTGGAGCCTTAATACTGAAAAGGCTTGAATCTGCAGCTTTTCAGTCTCAGCAAGGGAAGGATTCATAGGATCATCTTGAATAGCATCTTGAGTAATTTGCAGGATCCGTCTAGCTTCCGCGGTTCTGGCCGATAATTCCGAGAAGGAGTCTTTATTGAGCTGCTTGAGTCTGCATTTAAGGAGGCGAAGCTTGGCACATAAAATAAACATAGGCGACCCATGAATGGAGGAAGCCCACACTTCCGAAACCATATTGGTAAAGTCCGGGTGAGACATCCAATAGTTGAAGAATTTAAACGGTTTGGACGACTTGGGGACAGGCATGATTT
>CM027847.1:13927863-13937863 GCA_016097595.1 Eucalyptus pumila
TTAGGGCCGCATTCCCAAACAACCCGACTCGCCGACGTGCCTCGTGGTGCGACGGTCCGGACACGACGGGGCTCTCACCCTCTCGGCGCCCCCTTCCAGGGAACTTGGGCCCGGTCCGTCGCCGAGGACGCTTCTCCGGACTACAATTCGAACGTCGAGGGCGATCGATTCTCATCTTCGGGCTCTTCCCGGTTCGCTCGCCGTTACTAGGGGAATCCTTGTTAGTTTCTTTTCCTCCGCTTATTGATATGCTTAAACTCAGCGGGTAGCCCCGCTTGACCTGGGGTCGCGTTGGTAAGGAGCAGATTCGCGGAGCGTGCGATGAGCGGCACACGCGACATTGATCATTGGGGTCTAATCAACCACCGAATGTCGTGGTGCTGATCGCTCCGACGCTCGATTTTGGGCCAACCGGGACGTGGTCGTCGCGGGAGGCCATCGTACTCGCCCAAGTCCCGCTCGCCCGGTTTAGAGGATGGAGGGGATTAGGGGCAACGCCATGTGTGACACCCAGGCAAACGTGCCCTCGACCAAAGGTTTCGGGCGCAACTTGCGTTCAAAGACTCGATGGTTCACGGGATTCTGCAATTCACACCAAGTATCGCAGTTCGCTACGTTCTTCATCGATGCGAGAGCCGAGATATCCATTGCCGAGAGTCGTTATGAGTAATATGAGATTGCATGGCATCCCGCGCGCGCACTGTGTATGGGGCGGCGGGAGCATCACACTCTTGTTAAAGTTCCTTGGCGCATTCCGCGCCAGGGTTCGTTGTGCCGCCGAGGACAAAGGCCGAGCGCCCTGAGGTGCCCGAGCCCCGATCCTCGGCGTCGAGGGGGACGTCGGGCTAAGCCCGCCTGTGGCATCCCGGAAATTCAAAGTCGAGCCTTAAGGTGTGTTAAATGTCTTTAATTAGGGGATAGAATTTCTTTTGGCTTATGCCTTAGCCAATTTGTCTTTTAAATTGATGATTTGTGTATTTGAATTAATAATCTATGCTTGGCCATATGATTTAAATTTCAATAACTAAAATATCCCAAGACTTTGGCCAAGGTGAAAATTTGGAATTCAAGAATATTTATAAAAGAATTTCAAAAAAAAAAAAAAAAAAAAAGGAAAAAGGGTTAATTTTTGGAATGGGCCTTAGACCCATTAGTCTAAGTTTAGTGGGCCGAATGGCCGGCCCAAATGGAAGCCCACAAGAGGGAATTCGACCAGCCCATTTGCTGGCCCAAGAAAGGCCCAAAAAGAAGGCCCAAGCCCATGCATGTGTTGTGACAAGTGGCGTGGAGGCTGTGCAAGGTGTGGCTGCCCCATTGGCCATCTTGGGCGGCCACATGCAATATAAAAGCATCCAAAAAGGAAAGAGAGAGAGGGAGAGAGAGAGAGTGGCTTGTTCGGCCAAGTGAGGGAGAGAGAGAGAAGCCGAGAGAGGAGGAGAAGGAACCGTCGCCGGTGTGCCGCCGTTCGTGAGGTCTAGAGGCAAGTTGGGAATCCACTTTCTACTCTTGCACCATTGTTTTCGCATGAACTGTTTGGAGTCAGAAACTTGTTTGAGCTTGCATGTGTGTTTAGAGTCCGATTTTGGCTCCAATGTCTTCATTAAAGTTGTAGCTAACATCTTGAAATATAACATACTGAAATTTAGTGGAAAATAATGGAGATTTGAGGGGTCAAACCCTTATCCTACGGAGATGCTAGATCTGGAATATTTTCGTATGAACTGTTTGAGTCAGAATGTTGTGAGAGCTTGCATGCATGTTTAGAGTTCGATTTTGGCTGTGATATCTTCATGAGAGTTGTAACTAACATATTTAACTACAACATACTGAAATTTCGTGGAAAATTATGGAGATTTAAGGGGTTAAAGCTCATCTTACGGAGACCCCAGATCTGTGATGTTTTCACTGACTTCTTGTTGGATTCTTGGTTGCATGTTGGTTTGTGATGCAAATATGACTTCGATGTCTTCATGAAAGTTGTAGGTAACATCTTAAACTACAACATACTCAAATTTTAAGCAAAAATAACAAGTATAGCCTAGTAAATCGGCTAGATCTTGATGAGGTCTTTGCACATGTATTGGATTGAGATGTATATATGATAAAGTCTTGATATGCCTATGACATGGTCCTTGTACATGTATTGAATTGAAATGCATATGTGATGGAGCTTTGGCATGTGTATGACATGTGAATTGAAATGCAAGTGTGATTTGTTTGATGCCATGCCAATTGCCATGTTAAATTGAGATAAAGAAATGGTAAATATGGATAATGGTAAATGAGGAGATGGTTGTGGTGGATGATGATGCTTGGTGGCCTAGTGGCGTAATTCCAGAGATTCCCGGGAGTGTCGGGATGCCCGGTGGTATACGGTACGTAATTCCGGGGAGGCCTGGTGGTATGTCGGTACATAATTCCGGAAGCCCCGTCGGAGGTCTTTGCCCGAAGGGAATGCCTCGCGATGCCGGGATTTGGGTGCGAGATGCCCGGCTAGAAGGGTAAAGGCCAGGTCCGGTTGTATCTTGGATACATGCCCGGAGGTTCCTCGTGATGCTAGTTGGGATGCGAGATGCCCGGAATGTGGGGGCCGGATGCCCGGTTGTATCTTGGATACATGCCCGGAGGTTTTTCTCGCATGGGATGCGAGTGTAAAATATGGGATGAAATTGATGAATCGAGGAAGGGTGATGTGGTGATCAAATTTAAAGATAAAGATGAAAATTAACTCATGCAATGATATGGTATGATATGCATGATGATGGTGATGATATGTGATGTGATATGATGATCACCCATGGCATGATATGCATGATGATATGCATGATGATGGTGATGATATGTGATGTGATATGATGATCACCCATGGCATGATATGCATGATGATATGCATGATGATGGTGATGATATGTGATGTGATATGATGATCACCCATGGCATGATATGCATGATGATATGCATGATGATGATGATGATGATGATGATGATATGTGATGTGATATGATGATCACCCATGGCATGATATGCATGATGATATGCACGATGACGATGATGATGTGTGATGTGACGATGTCATGATAAGGGTGACATGTATGATATAATGATGCCATGATGATGATTATGATGATGACATATGATGATATGATATGCATGATGATAATGCATGATGATGCATGATAGTATTACGCATGGCTGCAAGGTAAGTTACGCCTGCAATGCATGTATGATTTGTATGATGCATCGAGTTGTTATTGGATTCCTTTACCTGTTGAGTGGTTGTACTCACCCCTTTTGGGGACCAACATTTCAGATTAGTAGATGGTTTGAACGGTTGGATGTGACCGTGAGGAGGAGGATAGCAAAGGAGGGAACTTTTGGACGCCGACACTAATCGATGGACTCTAAAGTATACGACTGTTGGAAGAGACGTCGGTCATCTTTTGAATTATAGCCGAATATAAAAAGACTACGGCATTTTGATGTACCGATGAATGATGTCCGTCTAATTTAAGTAAATAAAAGTGTATGGCTTTTATTATAAATGTTTAGTAGGTGTGCATCGATTTTTGAATGTAGGGAAGGGAATTGTTGGATATGCTTCCGTTATGTAAATCTCGCAAGGGACCGTTAATAAAAGATGTAAACCCCCATGGTTGTATGGACCCGCTGCAACTAAAAATGGTATCAGAGTGACTTGTTATTTGGAAAAGAAAAAAAAAATGAAAAGCGAACTGTGGTGACTCTAGCGGATCGGGGGCCGTCGAGGGGTGCCACAGCCTTTGTTGGTATCAGAGCTATGGTTCATTTGGAGTGATAAGGAGCCTCAGATGGAAATGAGGATAGAATGATGCACACCATAGGATATAAAACGAAATAATTGAATAACGGGTGATGAGTATTCACTCGTAGATCCCTAGTAGTTTATCTTGAGTTGTCTTTAGGTACCAGTAACATGCATATGTTACTTATGTAGTAGTAGTAGTTGCTTTGAATAGAGACGGTGAGTCTCAGATTATTCCTTAGGCAATGCTTGGAAATTTCAGGAAAGTCATGGTACGAGCTGGAAGTGCTCATCCATCGAGGGCTGAAGCCTCTGATGCAAGGGCTGAACCCCGAATGGAAGACATCCTGCAGGCATTGGCCAATATTGGAAATCTGATGGATAGACAAGCGCAGCAACAACCCGGAGTGGAACGTCGTCCTCAGGGACTGGTGGAACAATTCCTAAAGTTGAAACCACTTAAGTTTAGTGGAATGGGGAGTCCTGAGGAGGCGGAACAATGGATTGATGGAATGGAACGAGTTTTCCGGTTGTTGGACTGCAGTCATGCTGAGAAAATAGTTTTGGCAGAGTACCAGCTGGAGGGAAATGCAAAGTTTTGGTGGAGAGCTTCGAGGGATACGATCTTTCCACCAAGTACTGATGTGAACTGGGAAGAGTTTGTGAGAGCTTTCAATAGGAAGCATTTCTCTAATTGTGCCAAGGATAGGAAGATCACTGAATTTGTTCAGTTAGAACAAAGGAGCGACGAGACCGATGAGGCAAAATTTTCTGAATTGTCTAGGTATGCTCCTAGGTTGGTTGAGGATCAAGAGGAAAAGGCTAAGAGAATCCTGAAAGGATTAAGGACTGATATTAGGAAACAACTGGTGCCTTTGAATATAAGGGATTATAATGAGATTTATGAGAGGGCACAGTTGGTGGAGCAAGAGTTAGTGAGAGAGCAATCAGAATCTAAGAGGCAGATGACCTTTAATGATGTTCGAAGAGGAAAGAGACCCTACCCTAGTCAAGGTCAGACCTGGGATGTTAAGAAAAAGAGTTACTTTGGAAATTTTAGAAGAGCTTGGAATGGCCTGATTTTAGGAAGAGCACCCTACCAAGGTAATTTTTGCCAGAGATGTGGTAGACAACATGGGCCAGGACCTTGTAATAGCCAATTGAGATGTAATGGATGTGGGCAAATAGGACACTTTAAGAAAGACTGTCCACAAAAGAGGTTGCAGCCGAATGTCAATTCGATGCGACAAGTACAACAAAGTACTGGTGGACCAAATTTACTAAGGAACCCACAGAGGCCGCCACCACCAGGAAGGGTGTATGCAGTCACTCAAGAGGAAGCGGGGGCTTCCAAAAGTGTTATCTCAGGTATGATTTTGATAGAGGGATAAAAAGGTATATGCGTTATTTGATATGAGTGACACGCATTCATTTGTGTCCGAAAAATATAGATGATTGTGAGGAGTAGGAACAAATCTCTAGATATGCCTCTTCGTATTTCTACATCGCTGAAAGATATGTTGTTATCTATATTGGCATGTGAGATGAGTGAGATAACCCTAGGGGAATGAGATCTGGGAATGGACTTGATAGTGATAGTTATGTATGACTTTGACGTCATCGTAAGTATGGACTAGCTCCGTAAGCAATGGACTATGATGAATGATCTCCTGAGATAGTATTTACTCATGCGCTAAGGATAAAACCGTGAGGCTAAGAATGGGATAAGCCAAAGCGGATAATATTTCTATAAGTTAATCCCTATTGAAACGGGACCCTTCAGTAGATGTGTAGTTTGGGTTCGAACTAGGCGAAAGCTGGTGTACTTGTAACGTCCCGGTTTGATGAGAGCGAGGAGTGGACGCCGAGGTCAGAGGACCTGAACAAGGAGCGGCTCTGGCGGCAAAGCTTCTAGAATGACAAAAGGGGGCGGAGTGAACCGAACTATGATCTCGATCTGGAAATGTAGTGTTTCGGGATAAGTCTATTAGAGTGGAGTAGCGGAAGCATGGTTAAGCTTGTAGAACTCTTGTTGTGAGAAAGAAGGATGGTTGATGCGGTTGTGCTTTGATAATAGGCAATTGAATTATGTAATTGATGACGTATTCGACCAACCGCAAGGAAGTTTGGTTTTTAATTGACTTGAGATCAGGGTATCGATTAAGGATTAAGAAGGAAGACATTTCTAAGATTGCATTTAGGACTCGCTATGGATACTACGAGTTCCTAGTTATGCTATTTGGATTGACGAATGCCTTAGCTGCATTCAGGGATTTAACGAGTAGGATACTTAAGCCTTATTGGGATCAAATTGTGATTGTCTTCGATTGATGACATCCTGATATATTCTAAAGGACTTAAAGAGCATGCGCAGCATCTAAGCGTAGTGCTGCAAGCAAGGCTTAAGAAGTGGATTATGAAGAGCGAGTTATGAATTTGAGGATTTAGCTATGATCATTTGAGCTAAGTAGTGACTTCCTATTTGAGGATTTCATTGGAAGTCTTGATGCGTTACATGGAGGTATTTAGTATGTATAGATTGATATTGGAAGTCATAAGTTTGAGTGGTCATATGAGACATGAAATTATTTGAGGTTTATATGTTGGAATAATAGGTTTAATCGATAGTGGTCAACTTTTGATTTTAGGTGATGATCTCGCTTTGAAAAATGTTTGGTGGAATTAGTGGATATGATCATTTGTGGTTATAGTCTTTCCAAGGTGAAATGGTGGAAGTTCAAATTGTGGATTTGATGAATGATTAGTCTAAGTGATGATTCTTTAGGATGAGATCTGAGATATATTCGGTGGAAACTAGACAAATATTATTTTGGTGGATTGTCGATCTTTGAATTAAATAAGTCTTGGTGGACTATAGATATTTGAATCGAAGGAATGATGCTATATTTTAGGCTTGAATCTATGTTGCGGTGAATGCATAGTGAATGTCTTTGTTGGACTGAACCAAATGAGTTATCGGTGGTGTTGATTTTGATGGTTCTTGGCTTGAATTGGTGGTGACGAAGGTATAGGAATGATTTGGCTAAATGGTGCATTCGATTGAGTCGAGAAGGTGGAATTCTTTAAATTTGAATCTCATTGATAGTTGCACTTAGGATAGAGCTTGAAATAGATGTTTTCACAAAAGAAATCGAATATGAGATAGAGGAGGTGGATGGAATTATTAAAAGATTTTGATTGTGAACCGTTTTAGAAAATCTCTTGAATTTCATCAAAATTTATGAGTATTGCGACACCGTGCCCAAATGTTTTAAGAAATGTTTTCTATTCCAAGGATTTCTGAACTTTTTTATAGAAAACATTCCAACCCATTGGAGTTGGGATTGAGATTGGAATTTTGCCAACGTACCGATTTAAATTTTACTAAGGGTTTTGATAAAGTATTTTATTTCACGCCGTGATGCAAGTACGACTCAAGGCTTTACATGTGAATTCCGAAAAACAGTTGGAAATTTAAACGTGACCATGAATTTTATGGATTTGGTATCATGCTTTGATTTTGTGAATTGGTTTCAACGATATGAGATTTACCTATTTTCGAATACTATCATTGTTATACCTCTGTGTCTTTGAAATTCCTATTTCGCATTATTTGATATCATGAGGTGGAATTTTCGAGAACTCAAAGGATTTTCCACATTGGGGATTTGAAAACGTTTTGACATGGAAATGACATATGATTTCAAAGCTTGTTGTTGTTGTTGAATGCTTTTGAAAACCTCAGTTCGTATTGTTGGATTTCATAAAGGAAGATTTTCAAGCGTTCAAAAGAAATTTCAGATGTGGTTATTGTTTTAAAACTGTTTATGATGTTGAGATAAATTAAGATATGTTAAGAGCTTGCATCCTGAACTTAAGAGGAAGTATCAGCCTGATCTAGGACACATACTCGATCATGAAGCCATCAAAATAGATGGGAAAGTGAGGTACATTAAGGAGTCTATGCAAGTATTGGATCGGAAGGAACAAATTCTCATGACCAAGAGAATTCCATTGGTTAAGATATTATAGCGATATCATGATGTGGAGGGAGCCACATGGGAGAGTAAAAATGAGATGAGGGAAAGGTACCCTCACTTATTTCAAGAGACATAGGAAATGTCTAATTTCGAGGACGAAATTCTCTAAGGAGGGGAGAATTGTGGCATCCCGGAAATTCAAAGCCGAGCCTTAAGGTGTGTTAAATGTCTTTAATTAGGTGATAGAATTTCTTTTGGCTTATGCCTTAGCCAATTTGTCTTTTAAATTGATGATTTGTGTATTTGAATTAATAATCTATGCTTGGCCATATGATTTAAATTTCAATAATTAAAATATCCCAAGACTTTGGCCAAGGTGAAAATTTGGAATTCAAGAATATTTATAAAAGAATTTCAAAAAAAAAAAAAAAGGGAAAAAAGGGTTAATTTTTGGAATGGGCCTTAGACCCATTGGTCTAAGTTTAGTGGGCCGAATGGCCGGCCCAAATGGAAGCCCACAAGAGGGAATTCGACCAGCCCATTTGCTGGCCCAAGAAAGGCTCAAAAAGAAGGCCCAAGCCCATGCATGTGTTGTGACAAGTGGCGTGGAGGCTGTGCAAGGTGTGGCTGCCCCATTGGCCATCTTGGGCGGCCACATGCAATATAAAAGCATCCAAAAAGGAAAGAGAGAGAGGAGAGAGAGAGAGTGGCTTGTTCGGCCAAGTGAGGGAGAGAGAGAGAAGCCGAGAGAGGAGGAGAAGGAACCGTCGCCGGTGTGCCGCCGTTCGTGAGGTCTAGAGGCAAGTTGGGAATCCACTTTCTACTCTTGCACCATTGTTTTCGCATGAACTGTTTGGAGTCAGAAACTTGTTTGAGCTTGAATGTGTGTTTAGAGTCCGATTTTGGCTCCGATGTCTTCATGAAAGTTGTAGATAACATCTTGAAATATAACATACTGAAATTTCGTGGAAAATGATGGAGATTTGAGGGGTAAAACCCTTATCCTACGGAGATGCTAGATCTGGAATATTTTCGTATGAACTGTTTGAGTCAGAATGTTGTGAGAGCTTGCATGCATGTTTAGAGTTCGATTTTGGCTGTGATATCTTCATGAGAGTTGTAACTAACATATTGAACTACAACATACTGAAAGTTCGTGGAAAATTATGGATATTTAAGGGGTTAAAGCTTCATCTTACGGAGACCCCAGATCTGTGATGTTTTCACTGACTTCTTGTTGGATTCTTGGTTGCATGTTGGTTTGTGATTCAAATATGACTTCGATGTCTTCATGAAAGTTGTAGGTAACATCTTAAACTACAACATACTCAAATTTGAAGCAAAAATAACAAGTATATCTTGGTAAATAGACTAGATCTTGGAGACGATGATTCTGGTGATGTGTTCCGAGACACCCGAGACTTGATGGACTAAAATGGTGACCATACTTTGGTTATTTGACCTAGATCTCTTCATGAAACTTGTAAAGGACATCTTGATACATAATATATCCGAATTTCAGAAGAAACGAAAGAGAATAGATGGGTGAAATCTTAATACTTCGGAGATGTGTATTCTGGACGAGACGGTAAGGGTTCCAGAAGCTTCGTGGGGTTGAATAAAATAATCTATAAGGAATTTGACTTGGAGTTCTTCATAAAAATGGTACGAAAATGTCTTGGCTATCACCCTGTAAAATTTCGTAATTTTTGGAGACCAAATGGATATTTTAATTGAATTTATTCGGAAACTGTGCATTTGGTTTAAATCCGAGAATCATAGGATGTTTTGGGAAAATTATGAATTTTATAAAAATTCAATTTGGCCATGAGTTTTGCAAGTAATTATCATACTATGGGTTTGTTTAATAATTTCTTAGATTTTTGTAATTTTGGGAATTTATTGATATTAAATAATAAAATAAATAAATAAATAAATAAATAATAAAATAATAATAAAATAAAATGGATTTTTATTTGGCCATGGATTCAATTCTATTTGTGTGGCATATGTGTGATGAGGTCTTTGCACATGTATTGGATTGAGATGTATATATGATAAAGTCTTGATATGCCTATGACATGGTCCTTGTACATGTATTGAATTGAAATGCATATGTGATGGAGCTTTGGCATGTGTATGACATGTGAATTGAAATGCAAGTGTGATTTGTTTGATGCCATGCCAATTGCCATGTTAAATTGAGATAAAGAAATGGTAAATATGGATAATGGTAAAT
>CM027847.1:13947863-13962863 GCA_016097595.1 Eucalyptus pumila
GGCCTCCACCGAGTTTCCTCGGCTTCGCCCCGCTCGGCATAGTTCACCATCTTTCGGGTCCCGACAGGCATGCTCTCACTCGAACCCTTCTCAAAAGATCAAGGTCGGTCGGTGGTGCACCCAAAAGGGATCCAACCAATCAGCTTCCTTACGCCTTACGGGTTTGCCACCCATTGACTCGCACACATGTCAGACTCCTTGGTCCGTGTTTCAAGACGGGCCGAATGGGGAGCCCACTAGCCGATGCCTAGAGCATGCAGATGCCGAAGCATGCCTAGAGCATACAGATGCCGAAGCATGCATTCCACAATCGCAGTGGCGACGTTTCCACGGACGTATCGAAGGCCCGGGCTTGGGCCGCCACTGCAATCCGCATCGGTCCATGCCTCGAGTCGATCGGCGGACCGGCTCTCACCGTTCCACATCCGACCGAGGCACATCGCCGGCCCCCATCCGCTTCCCTCCCGACAATTTCAAGCACTCTTTGACTCTCTTTTCAAAGTCCTTTTCATCTTTCCCTCGCGGTACTTGTTTGCTATCGGTCTCTCGCCCATATTTAGCCTTGGACGGAATTTACCGCCCGATTAGGGCTGCATTCCCAAACAACCCGACTCGTCGACAGTGCCTCGTGGTTCGATAGGGTCCGGACACGACGGGGCTCTCACCCTCTCTGGGGCCCCCTTCCAGGGAACTTGGGCCCGGTCCGTCGCTGAGGACGCTTCTCCAGACTACAATTCGAACGCCAAGGGCGATCGATTCTCATCTTCGGGCTCTTCCCGGTTCGCTCGCCGTTACTAGGGGAATCCTTGTTAGTTTCTTTTCCTCCGCTTATTGATATACTTAAACTCGGCGGGTAGCCCCGCTTGACTCCGGGGTCGCGTTGGTAAGGAGCAGATTCGCGGAGCGTGCGATGAGCGGCACGCGCGACATTGATCATTGGGGTCTAATCAACCACCGAATGTCGTGGTGCCGATCGCTCCGACGCTCGATTTTGGGCCAACCGGGACGTGGTCGTCGCGGAGGCCATCGTACGCGCCCAAGTCCCGCTCGCCCGGTTTAGAGGACGGAGGGATTAGGGGCAACGCCATGTGTGACACCCAGGCAAACGTGCCCTCGACCAAAGGTTTCGGGCGCGACTTGCGTTCAAAGACTCGATGGTTCACGGGATTCTGCAATTCACACCAAGTATCGCAGTTCGCTACGTTCTTCATCGATGCAAGAGCCGAGATATCCGTTGCCGAGAGTCGTTATGAGTAATATGAGATTGCATGGCATCCCGCGCGCGCATCGTGTATGGGGCGGCGGGAGCATCGCACTCTTGTTAAAGTTCCTTGGGGCATTCCGAGCCGGGGTTCGTTGTGCCGCCGAGGACAAAGGCCGAGCGCCCTGAGGTGCCCGAGCCCCCAACCTCGACGTCGAGAGGGACGTCGGGCTGAGCCCGCCGTCCCCGTTGAGTTTGTTACCGGTTCTCTGGTCATTCTCCCGGGCAGGATTCGACAATGATCCTTCCGCAGGTTCACCTATGGAAACCTTGTTACGACTTCTCCTTCCTCTAAATGATAAGGTTCAGTGGACTTCTCGCGACGTCATCGGCGGCGAACCGCCCACGTCGCCGCGATCCGAACACTTCACCGGACCATTCAATCGGTAGGAACGACGGGCGGTGTGTACAAAGGGCGGGGACGTAGTCAACGCGAGCCGATGACTCGCGCTTACTAGGAATTCCTCGTTGAAGACCAACAATTGCAATGATCTATCCCCATCACGATGAAATTTCAAAGATTACCCAGGCCCGTCGGCCAAGGCTATAGACTCGTTGAATACATCGGTGTAGCGCGCGTGCGGCCCGGAACATCTAAGGGCATCACGGACACTGTTATTGCCTCAAACTTCCTTGGCCTAAGCGGCCATAGTCCCTCTAAGAAGCTGGCCGTGGAGATGTACATCCACATAGCTAGTTAGCGGGCCGAGGTCTCGTTCGTTATCGGAATTAACCGGACAAATCGCTCCACCAACTAAGAACGGCCATGCACCACCACCCATAGAATCAAGAAAGAGCTCTCGGTCTGTCAATCC
This sequence comes from Eucalyptus pumila, assembly GCA_016097595.1. Taxonomy (NCBI): domain Eukaryota; kingdom Viridiplantae; phylum Streptophyta; class Magnoliopsida; order Myrtales; family Myrtaceae; genus Eucalyptus; species Eucalyptus pumila. The sequence goes on from CM027847.1 coordinate 13,949,940, forward strand.
TTACTATGTCCGGACCTGGTAAGTTTCCCCGTGTTGAGTCAAATTAAGCCGCAGGCTCCACTCCTGGTGATGCCCTTCCGTCAATTCCTTTAAGTTTCAGCCTTGCGACCATACTCCCCCCGGAACCCAAAAACTTTGATTTCTCATAAGGTGCCGGCGGAGTCCTAAAAGCAACATCCGCCGATCCCTAGTCGGCATCGTTTATGGTTGAGACTAGGACGGTATCTGATCGTCTTCGAGCCCCCAACTTTCGTTCTTGATTAATGAAAACATCCTTGGCAAATGCTTTCGCAGTTGTTTTTTTTTTTTGGGTAAAGGTAAGACTTGTATAGATTTTGCACAAAATACACAAGAAGCCTGGCACCACCAAACAAACACTCAAAAGGACCAAAGCCGCGAGAGAGTGTGAGGGTGCCAAGCGCCAAAAAACATGCAACAACTAAGGAACACAGAAACTAAGAAACAAAAGACTAAACTAGAACTAGAAACCCTCCATCACCGAAAGATAGACGGACTCAAGCCCCAGCTCTGCTGCAGTCTTCTATTCTTAGGGTTGTCCACAATATTCTTCATAGTCGACGATTTATCCTTGATGGCCTTCAGGAGATGCATCTTCATCGCCGGGATGAAAAGAGTCTGATCACGGAAGATGATGTTGTTTCGCTCCTTCCAAATAATATAACAAAGAGCTCCAAAACTAAACCGGGCCATTACATCATAGAAGTTTTTGGTGGAGAAGCGACTAGCCATCCACTCCAAGTTCTCACGCCACGGTTTGTTTTGCCAGGCAATATTAAACTTAGACGCCCAATAGGCGGCAAGATCAGAAGGGACGTGGCAGGCAAAAAATAGATGATCCACAGAGTCCGGTCTACACGAACAAAAAGAACAAGTAACTGAAGAGATCCTACCAACCGAAGCGAGCAAGACCTGGGTCGGCAGTCTGTTGCGAGTGATGAGCCACAGATGAGATTGATATCTTGGCGGCATGACAGAGCTCCAAACAAAGGAAGACCAAGAAACAACGTTTGCTTTGGGTCTAAGAAGATCCCACGCGGATGCTGTAGAGAAACGACCGGAGGGGTGTCGAATCCATTGGATCCGGTCTTTTTGATGATTGAAGGTAGGAAGGGGATCCCACCAACCAGCAGTAATATTAATAACATACCAGGCCAACGGAGACGAGAAGGCTTCAGCTACGGACGCAGTCCGGGATATACCAGAACGGTATATGTCTTGATTGGAAAAAACCTTATAGAGCGGACCATTGGAATGCCACGGGTCAAACCAGAAAGAAACGGTTCGACCATCCCCAATTTCCCATTTAAAATGCGGCTGATAGAGGTTCCGAAGCCGGAGAAGCTTTTTCCAGGCCCATGAACAAAACGTCGGAATAGGGACCACCCAGAAGTTCTTGCGACTTAAAAAAGAGGAGTGAATCCATTTACACCACAGGGATTCTTTATCCGAGAAGAGAATCCAAATATGTTTAAGCATCGAGGCAATGTTATTCTCCTTTAGAGACCGTATCCCAAGCCCACCTTCCTCCCTCGGTAGGCAAACGTCACTCCAGGAGACTTTAGCTCCCCCGGAACCCATCATCGGCCCTTTCCACAGAAATTGACGAAAAATTCTTTCAATACGCTCTAGCACAGCACAAGGCAAGAAGAATACACTTGCCCAGTATACTTGAATTGAGTGGAGTACCGATTTTATAAGCTGAATTCTACCGGCAAACGACAAAAATCTGTGCGTCCAAGATTGGACCCGCGCTGTAATTGCATTTACCAAAGCCACACAATCCGCTTTTGCTAATCTTGAGGAAATCACAGGGACTCCAAGATATCGAAAGGGGAGAGTACCAACCTGGAATCCCAGCATATTGATGATATCATTGCGCAGAGTAGGTGATCCACCGGATAGATATACCTCACTTTTAGACAGATTTGGCTCTAAGCCGCTCCAACTAGAGAAGGATTCAATGCCTGCTTTCAATAGATTTAACGAGGCAATGCTTGCTTCAGAAAATAATAGCACATCATCGGCAAAGAATAAATGGGAAAGCTTGGTGGATTTACACCTCCAAAAGAATCGAAACAGGGGATGGCTTGTTTGAATATCCAGCAAACCGGTAAAAACTTCCATCACTAAGGTGAAAATGTATGGTGACATTGGATCTCCTTGACGAATTCCTCTCCCACTTCCAAAAAATCCATGGAGGTCACCATTCAAGGATATGGAAAATTTCGGAGATTTAATGCAAATCATAACTCGATCTATGAACATCTGAGGGAATCCGAACGCTTGCATACATACTTCAATGAATTCCCAACATACCGTGTCATACACCTTACGAAAATCCACTTTAATAGCACATTTGGGACGGTATGGGTCATGATGGAAACCACTAAAAAGCTCTTGGGCAAGCAAAATATTGTCACTGATATGCCTCCCCTTGACGAAAGCATTTTGGGGAAGACTAATGATACTAGGCAGCACATGAGACATCCGGTTTGCAATGAGTTTAGTAATGCATTTATATATGGTGTTGCAGCAAGCAATTGGCCGAAAATCATGGACAGTTGAAGCATTAGGGATTTTGGGCACTAAAGCAAGGATGGTAGTATTAATCTGTTTCAATAACTCGCCCGTTTCAAAGAAATCTTGAACTGCCAGCAATACCGAAGCACCAACAATATCCCATGAATGCTTGAAAAATTCAACGTTAAAACCATCCGGCCCAGGGGCTTTGCCTACCGCAAGTGAGAAAAGAGTATCCTAAATTTCCATATCCGAAACAGGTCTAGATAAGTAACATACCTGTTATGCACTAAGCGAATGATTAAGGACAGCTCTAATCTCCTCCTTCCTTGGAGAAGCCGTGGGGCTGGAAGCAGCCAAGAGGCCACGGAAGTGGTCAACAAATAATTTTTGAACTTCTGCCGGGTCGGAGGTCGTGGCACCTCCATTAGTCACTGATATAATTCTGTTTTGGAGCTGCCTCCTGTTCACTACTTGGTGAAAGAATTTAGTATTTAGGTCCCCCTCTTTCAACCAACGAACTCTAGACTTTTGGCGATAGAAGGATTCCTCTTGAAGTCTTAACACCGAAAAGGCTTGAATCTGCAACTTTTCAGTCTCAGCAAGGGAAGGATTCATAGGATCAGCTTGAATAGCATCTTGGGTAACCCGAAGGACCCGTCTGGCTTCCGCAGTTCTGTTCGATAATTCCGAAAATGAATCCTTATTAAGCTGCTTGAGTCTGCACTTGAGGAGGCGAAGCTTGGCACATAAATTAAACATAGGCGAACCATTCATGGGAGAAGCCCACACTTCCGAAACCAGACCAGAAAAGTCCGGGTGAGACATCCAGTAGTTAAAGAATTTAAACGGTTTGGACGACCTGGGGACAGGCAAGATTTTAACCACCATAGGAGTGTGGTCTGGATATGCCAGGAGCTAAAAAGGAGGCTTCCGAGAATGAAAACTCAGAGTTCCACTGGGAATTAACGAGGACCCTGTCAATTTTTCTTTGCTTTCGGTTAGGCCCAGAAGATGTAGCCCAAGTATATCTATAGCCAGTGTACCGAAGATCTTCCAAACCAGCCTGAACAAGGCAATCTCTTAGCTCGTCAAAAGCGGGGATCCAAGCATTAGAACTGCCGATCCTATCGGAGGGATCACGGATAGCATTAAAGTCACCAGCAATAATCCACGGTGCAAAAGAAAGCAAGCTACTGGATTGGGTAAGATCTTCCCACAGCAGCCGTCTCAAAACAAAGCTGTGTTCCGCATAAATGACTGAAAGAAATAAAGATTTACCAGAAGCAAGCCAAGTGAGGCTACCATGGATAGCCTGCACCGATGAGGCATTAACCACAAAAGCAACCTCCCTGGGGTTCCAGCCCACCCAGATTCTCCCTTTTATGAGAGTGGTTATAATTATTAGACCAACTCCAACCCGGAAGTAAAACAGAGGTGACCGCATTAAAAGCTGCATGGGAGATCTTCGTCTCGACAATGCCCACGCAACAGAGCTTGTTAGTCCTAACAAAATTTCTGATTTCAGCCTGTCTAATGGGGTCCCCAAGGCCTCTAATATTCCATATGCCGATAATCATAACAAAAAAAGGGGATAAACGGGAGAGTTACCGACGTCGAGGAGGCTTCCTCCTATTCGTCCCTTTGCGAGAGGCGATAGAAGGGGTGTCCATAGAGCTTCCTTTTTGGCCATCCTTCGAGGGAGTGACCACAGCAGATATGGGATCTTTTTGTTGGCTAGAGGGAGTATCACGCGAGTCCTGGCTCTACACCACAGGGGCTAGCTCTTCTTCCTCTTCACTACTACTACTACTAACCGCACTCACATCTTCCTCTGAGTCTTCCTCTGAGGATGGGATCAAAGTGGAGTCAGTATTCGGCACCACCAGGGCCATTGACGGACCTGTATTTACCATTTCCATCATGATCTGTTCGTTCTGACCGTCAACCATCGAAGAAGACGGGACTAGTTCCTCAGCAGGATTAGCTTTCAGTGACGCAATAGGTTGAGTGGAATCCGCCTTTTGTCTCCGCTGATGATTCTTCCTCTTATTCACCACTTGCTTCCAACCCATGAGTTGATCATGGTCCTTATTCCGGGGGGAAACAGTCGATTTTGTAGCATCAGTAGGGGGCTCCACAAATGCAGGGGCTTGTTTGGGGATCTCTTTAGCCAAGCAATTATGGCCAAAAGCACAACATTTCATACAAGAATTTGGTCTCCATTCGTATAAGACCTGAATAGAGAAAACCTTCTCATCCACCCATACCTCAACCTCCTCACATCTTTCCAGCTTTGCCGAGATTTCTACACACACTCGAGCAAATGACAAATGCTTCATTTTTTCAGTTAAAGGATCAACATACAGCGGCCTACCAACTGCACTAGCAATCTCACTAATGCCAGGGGCTGACCAATATGCGAATGGGATATTTTTCAAACGAATCCAAACAGGGACCGACGACTGGAGCTCTTTCTTCAACTCCATATCCTTATGCCATTGTTTCAGAACTAGCGGAACTCTAGCCACCGTAATGTGACCTTCATCTAACACCTTCCTCCTAAAATCATTATCCGGGATGATAAAGAAATAGAATCCATCATCATTTTTCAAGACTTCTGTCAGATGGGAGCCCCAAGTCTGTTTCAAAGCCGTTTTTGTGATTCTAAACGGCACATTCTTTCCTATATAGTACCCAACCAGGCAGTTATTCCATTTTGGATCCCCAGCACACCTAGCATTATCCGAAAGCCTAACAACAGACTTCTTTCCAACAGAAACAGGGGGTGCAAAGTCTAGTTCGTAACCTTTCGCAGACAGGCTTGCAACATTGACCCATGAACGGGTCTGAGGTGCTATAGATCGACCTCTGTTCAGCATATCAGGACGCTTTCCTTCACAGCCTCGAGAGGCATTCCTAGCACGACTACGACTACGCCCATTGGTAGTCTGCGGCTTGCCCTTTCCCGGTCCCATTGGGTCGGAGGATGAGGCCATCAATCAAGACAAAGCGGGACAGAGAACTCTCACAAGCACCAGAACACAGATCACCACATGCAGGCCATAGCAGGATTCGTACGAAGGGAAGTGTACACACTTACCTCGAGAAATCGCTACTAGCCGGTGACCAATGATTCGAGTCAGCTGCACCAGTAGAAACCGAGCGGAATCGCACCAGAACCCTACCCGCAACCAAGAGATCAATGATCAGAGCAAACCAGGTGAATCGCTTCTGTCAGACTTTGAGGAGGATGAATGCGCGCCTTCCCTCCAAAAATCACAGCAAACCGACGCGGATGAATCGCAACGCTCAAACACGGAAGCGGATCCGCACCGAACCCTACTCGCGATCAATGAGATCCACAGATATGAGCCAAGCCAGACGAATCCCTTTGGTCAGGATTTGAGGAGGGTAGAGGCGAGCCTTCCCACCGAAAATCGCGCCAAACGGATGGCCGGATGGATCGCAGCAGCTCACAACATAGAATCGGAGCTACAGTGAAGCAGTCGCCCGGTAGAGAGCGTGCATGAACAGTACCCCGAGAAATCGAAAATGGCAAAATCATGCTTTCGCAGTTGTTCGTCTTTCATAAATCAAAGAATTTCACCTCTGACTATGAAATACGAATGCCCCCAACTGTCCCTGTTAATCATTACTCCGATCCCGAAGGCCAACACAATAGGACCGGAATCCTATGATGTTATCCCATGCTAATGTATACGAGCGTAGGCTTGCTTTGAGCACTCTAATTTCTTCAAAGTAACAGACCGGAGGCACGACCCGGCCGATTAAGGCTAGGAGCGTATCGCCGTAGAAGGGACGAGCCAATCGGTGCACACCGTGAGGCGGACCGGTCGACCCAACCCAAGGTCCAACTACGAGCTTTTTAACCGCAACAACTTAAATATACGCTATTGAGCTGGAATTACCACGGCCGCGGCACCGTACTTGCCCTCCAATGGATCCTCGTTAAGGGATTTAGATTGTACTCATTCCAATTACCGACTCAAAGAGCCCGGTATTGTTATTTATTGTCACTACCTCCCCGTATCGGGATTGGGTAATTTGCGCGCCGCGCCTTCCTTGGATGTGGTAGCCGTTTCTCGGCTCCTCTCCGGAATCGAACCCTAATTCTCCGTCACTCGTCACCACCATAGTAGGCCCCTATCCTACCATCGAAAGTTGATAGGGCAGAAATTTGAATGATGCGTCGCCGGCACGAGGGCCGTGCGATCCGTCGAGTTATCATGAATCATCGGATCAGCGGGCAGAGCCCGCGTCAGCCTTTTATCTAATAAATGCGCCCCTCCCGGAAGTCGGGGTTTGTTGCACGTATTAGCTCTAGAATTACTACGGTTATCCGAGTAGCAAATACCATCAAACAAACTATAACGATTTAATGAGCCATTCGCGGTTTCACGGTCCCGAATTAGTTCATACTTACACATGCATGGCTTAATCTTTGAGAGAAGCATATGACTACTGGCAGGATCAACCAGGTAGCATTCCTTCACGACGTCCGCCGAGCATGATCCGTCGCGATGCCCGAGGGCTTCGCGCGATCAAGGACAAGGCAAGATCATCATTCAGGTGAAGCAATAAACGCTTAACAATTAGGGAACAAGGGCCAATGACCCCACTCCCATTATGAGAGTTCCGCATCCGAGAGAACGAGTAGGCACTCGTGGTCCGTCCGAACGATCGAATGAGACGACGTTAGTGGAACACAAGCCCCACTATCCGGTCTAACCGAGCATCCAAGAGGACGTCGTGATGGAAGGGACTACCGAAGGCACACATTTCCGTCGCAATAGGTATGCAACACAGGAACCCACATCTTGCATCTGACGTTTAGCTCGCGGAGCAACAACTGATCGAAAGTGAGGGAAGCAGTTCGATGCACCAGCACTGTGGCATCCCAAAAATTCAAAGCCAAGGCATAAGGTGTGTTAAAGTCTCTAATTAGGTGATAAAATTTCCATGGCCTATGCTTTAGCCATTAGCCTTTTTAATTAGATGATTTGTGCATATGATTGCGAGAATTTAAATTTGATAGATTAATAAACTATGCTTGGCCATATGATTTATAAATTAAATTTCAATGAACAAGATGTCCCAAGACTTTGACCAAGATGAAAATTGGAATTTGGAAATAATTATAGAAAGGAATTCAAAAAAAAAAAAAAAGAGGAAAAGGTTAATTTTTAGGATGGGCCTTAAGCCCATTTGGCCTAAGCTTTTAATGGGCCAAGTTGGCCGGCCCAATAGTGGCCCAAGAGGAGTAGTCGACCAGCCCATTAGAGGCCCAAAAGAATGGTGGCCGGCCCATGCATGGATCTTGCCAAGTGGCAAGAAGAGTCCCCATGCATTGGTCCATTTAAGTGGCATGTAATGATTGTCAATCATGAGAAGTTGGGGAAATAAAAGGGAAGAGAGAGAGGAGAGTGGCCGGATCCCATTCGGCCGAGAGAGAGGGTGAGAGAGAGAGAGAGAGAATTCGAGAAAGAGAGGGAGAGGCCGAGAGAGGAAGGAGGCGGAGCCGAGGGGTCGTCGCCGTCCGTCCGCCGTGTGCCACAGTGTTCGCCGCCCTACGCCGTCGACCGTCCATTCTAGAGGCAAGTGGGAGTCCTCTAGCTTCTCTTGTATGCTTGTATGTCGTTTGCATGTCGAGTTTTTGGGTGTTAGATGAGAAATACCGAAGCATGGATGAGTTGTGTATGAATGGTATGGCTGTTTGTTTTCGGACCGTGTGAGTCAGAAACTTGTTTGAGCTTACATATGTGTTTAAAGTCCGATTTTGGCTTCGATTTCTTCATGATAGTTGTAGCTAACATCTTGAACTACAACATACTGAAATTTCATGGAAAATTAAGGAGATTTGTGGGGTTAAAGTCTTATTATACGGAGACCTCAGATCTGGAGAGTTTTTACTGACCTCTTGCTGGATTCGTGGTTGCATGTTGGTTTTTGTTGAGAATCTCACTTCGATTTCTTCATGAAAGTTGTAGGATACATCTTAAACTACAACATACTCAAATTTGAAGTGAAATGAACAATTATAGCTTAGTAAATCAACTAGATCTTGAAGACGATGATTCTGGTGATGTATTCCGAGATACCCGAGACTTCATGGACATAGATGATGACTATAATCTGGTTATTTGACCTAGATCTCTTCATGAAACTTGTATAGTATACCTTGATGTATAACATATCTAAATTTCAGAGGAAAAAAAAGAGAAAAGGTAGGTGAAATCTCAATATTTCGGAGATGTGTACACTGGACGATGCGGTAATGGATCCAGAAGCTTCGTGAGGTTGTATAAAATAATCTAAAAATAATCTGGCTTGGAGTTCTTCATGAAAGTTGTGCGAAAATGTCTTGGATATTACTCTGTAAAATTTAGTAATTTTTGGAGACTGTATGGATATTTTAATCGAATTTCTTCGGAAATTGTACATTCTGGTTTTATCCCAATATTATGTGCTGTTTTGTGGAAATTGTGAAATTGTGTGAAATTCAATTTGGGCATGAATTTTGCATGAAATTGTCATCCTATTGGTTTGTTTAATGATTGCTTGAATTTTCATAATTTTTGGGAATTTATAGATATTGAATTTAATATTTATTAAAAAATAATAATAATAATAATATATAATAAAATAAAATAAAATGGATTATTTTATTGGCCATAAATTTCATAAATGATTACACCATGTAGCATGTATGATGAGATATTGGTGTATGTATGACATTGAATTGTGATGCATGTGTGAATCCTATGCCAAGTATGACTTGTTTGATGTCACGCCATATGCCATGTTAAATTGAGATCAAAATAATGGTAAATGTGGATAATGATAAGTGAGGAAGTGGTTGTGGTGGAGGATGAGGCCGGAATGTATAGAGATGCATTGCCGGATTTCCTGGGAGATTCAGGATGCCCGGAATGTGGGGGGGCCGGAAGCCCTGTCGGAGGTCTTTGCCCGAAGGGAATGCCTCGCGATGCCAGGATTGGGGTGCGGGATGCCCGGCCAGGGAGTGTAAATGCCGGAAGCCCTGTCGGAGGTTTCTGCCCGAAGGGAATGCCTCGTGATGCTAGTTGAGATGCGAGATGCCCAGAATGTGGGGGGCCGGATGCCCGGTGGCCTGGGAGGCTGAATGCCGGAAGCCTCGGAGGTCTTTGCCCGAGGGGACGATGAAATTGATGATTTGAGGAATGGGTGATGTGGTGATCAAATTGAAAGCTAAAAGTGAAATAATCACCCATGGCATGATGATGATGATGATGATGATGATGATGATGATGATATGTGATGTGAAATAATGATGATCACCCATGATGATATGCATGATGATGATGATGATGATATGTGATGTGAAATAATGATGATCACCCATGATATGGTATGCATGATGATATGCATGATGATGATGATAATGATGATGATATATGATATGGCACGATGACATGTGCAATGCGATGATATGCATGATGATGATGACATGAATATGATTATAACGATGCCATGATGATGATGACATGTGTAATGTGATGATGTCATGATGATGATGACATGAATATGATTATAACGATGCCATGATGATGATGACATGCGTGATGTGATGATGTCTTGATGATGAGAACATGTATATGATATGACGATGCATGATAGTATGCGCATGGCTTCAAGGTAAGTAATACCTGCAATGCATGTATGATTTGCCTGATGCATTGAGTTGTTATTGGATTCCCTATCTGCTGAGTGGTTGTACTCACCCCTTTGGGGACCCACATTTCAGATTAGCAGTATGCCGCTTCCTGCAGTCACGCGGGGTGTATCTTACGGTCTACCATCCGATGTAGCGGTCGAGTGTGCTGAGATAGACTGTCCCTCTGTTCCTGGACTGACTTTTATTCGAGTACGCTGTCTAGTGATGTACGACGTGGGCCTGGCTGGGGGCCCTGTCATTCAGGAGTTCATATCCGTACATGTTCGTCGGGATGGAGCGATGCGAGGGATGTTGCCGTCGCCACCGCCTGATGCACCGGGTTGGGTGTGAGACCCGTGCGCAACGAGTAGGAGCTGGATCCTTTTTGGGGATAGTTAGCCGACACTGATGATGGGGAATTGTTGCACGTGAATTGTAGAGGGTCGAGGGTTCTTTTTGAGGTTTTAGGCTGGACATGGCTGAGTCCTAGCTTTTCCTTTTTGATGTACCGACCCAAGAGTAGTCCCATCTTGAAAATATATGTAAATAAAGTGTCGTGGCTTGTTTATAAAATTATGGTGATTAGTGGTGTGTATTTGTATCATGGTTGGTAGGGGGAGAGATGGTGATGTTTTAAATTGCTTCCGCTAATGAGTCGCGCTGGGACCGTTTTGTTTTAAAAAAAAATGTGTCTATGAATTAGGACGCTTCTTCAAAGGAGAAAAGTAATAAGGTGTAACATTGGCGCTGGGGTTCGGGGTGTCACAAGCACGGAGCCTGCCTACACACACATTCTTATCGTCTCTCACACGCCATCGCGTACACTGGAAACGAACCAAGCCAACTCATCCATGGCTCCTCAAGCACGAGAACTCGAGGATCACACGGAGTCATCGAACGAGGTCGCATCCGCACCGCTAGACGCGAGAACACCAATGTCTTGTTCGGGTTGTGGATCGATAGAGCGCGTGGCTCGTTCATTCATGCCCGAGGCACGATCTCGTCTTACCGAAGGGACTCATAGATTCGTCAATTCCCAAGTAACTCGGTCATCGATTCATCCTCTATGGCCGCTTGGCTCGAAAACGACCCATGCGCTTGGCCATGATGCCTGCGTGAGGGGAGCCACGCGATGCATCCATCTTTGTCTAGGGGCGCTCTTTTCGATCGGCCGGAACCTATTTCTGGGATCATTGAACGTTATTATGACTCATTCTTGACTCATTTCTGTGCCCGTGACATGACTCATGCATCGCGCAACGATTGCCCGAGAACTGCCTGTGGCCTGTGAGCACCACTACCCCCCTAAAGAGCCTTATGAGCATTTTTGCCCCCAGCAGGAGTAGACATTCACCATGTTTGAGTAGGCACCACCCCTCTAAAAAATTGTAGAAATTGAATTTTGATGAGATTTTTTGCAGAGATGCTTAGAAAAATGTGATCTAAATTATGAAAAAGTCAGAAAAAAAATTTGACGACCGGAAATATTTTTTTTTATTTTTGGTATTTAAAAAATTGAGAAAATCCGGAAAATTAGAAAAAAATATTTGGGACGTGGGAAAACCATTGGGGAGGCTATATTTAGGAAGAAGAATGGTTTCAATCGGACAAGAAATGATCCGTGAAGTTGCAACCGGACCATGGTCGGTCGCCCCCGATCGATCCCGGTCGAGCGGGATCGATCCACGATCGATCCGCATGGTGCAGGGATCGATCCCGCTCGACCGGGACCGATCCATGATCGATCCATGCATCGATCGGATCGATCCACACTGCCGAGGCGATCGGCCATGATCGATCCCTATCGAGCGGGATCGATCCACGATCGATCCGCATGGTGCAGGGATCGATCCCGCTCGACCGGGACCGATCCATGATCGATCCATGCACCGATCGATCCGCACGGTGCAAGGATCGATCCACACGGCCAAGGCCCTGGACCACGATCGATCCCGGTCGACCGAGACCGATCCTTGATCTATCCGGACGGTGCATGGATCGATCCACACGGCCGAGGCCCTGGACCACGATCGATCCCGCTCGACCGGGATCGATCCATGATCGATCCGCACGGTGCGTGGACCGATCCACACAACCGAGGCCCTCGACCACGATCGATCCCGCTCGACCAGGATCGATCCGCATGGTGCATGGATCGATCCACACGACCGAAGCCCTCGACCACGATCGATCCCGCTCAACCGGGATCGATCCATGATCGATCCGCACGGCCGAGGCCCTCGACCGGGACCGATCACGATCGACCGAGGATCGATCCGCACGGTGCAGGGACTGATCCCACTAGACCGGGATGGATCCGCACGTTGCAGGGACTGATCCCTCTCGACCGAGGATCGATCCACGATCGATCTGCACGGTGCATGGATCGATCCGATCGATGCAAGGTCGATCCTCACGGTGCAGGGACCGATCCCGCACGACCGGGGATCGATCCACGATCGATCCGCACGGTGCAGGGATTGATCCCCCTTGACCGGGATCGACCGGGGATCGATCCACGATCGATCCGCACGGTGCATGGATCGATCCGATCGATGCAAGGTCGATCCGCACGGTGCAGGGACCGATCCCACACGACCGGGGATCGACCCACTATCGCGATCGATCCGCACGGTGCAAGGGTCGATCCATGATCGATCCCCGCG
>CM027847.1:13967863-13972863 GCA_016097595.1 Eucalyptus pumila
ACAGTGATCCTTCCGCAGGTTCACTTACGGAAACCTTGTTACGACTTCTCCTTCCTCTAAATGATAAGGTTCAGTGGACTTCTCGCGACGTCATCGGCGGTGAACCGCCCACGTCGCCGCGATCCGAACACTTCACCGGACCATTCAATCAGTAGGAGCGACGGGCGGTGTGTACAAAGGGCAGGGACGTAGTCAACGTGAGCTGATGACTCGCGCTTACTAGGAATTCCTCGTTGAAGACCAACAATTGCAATGATCTATCCCCATCACGATGAAATTTCAAAGATTACCCGGGCACTGTCGGCCAAGGCTATAGACTCGTTGAATACATCGGTGTAGCGCGCGTGCGGCCCGGAACATCTAAGGGCATCACGGACTGTTATTGCCTCAAACTTCCTTGGCCTAAGCGGCCATAGTCCCTCTAAGAAGCTGGTCGTGGAGATGTACATCCACATAGCTAGTTAAGCGGGCCGAGGTCTCGTTCGTTATCGGAATTAACCGGACAAATCGCTCCACCAACTAAGAACGGCCATGCACCACCACCCATAGAATCAAGAAAGAGCTCTCGATCTGTCAATCCTTACTATGTATGGACCTGGTAAGTTTCCCCGTGTTGAGTCAAATTAAGCCGCGGGCTCCACTCCCGGTGGTGCCCTTCCGTCAATTCCTTTAAGTTTCAGCCTTGCGACCATACTCCCCCCGGAACCCAAAAACTTTGATTTCTCATAAGGTGCCGGCGGAGTCCTAAAAGCAACATCCGCCGATCCTTAGTCGACATCGTTTATGGTTGAGACTAGGATGGTATCTAATCGTCTTCGAGCCCCCAACTTTCGTTCTTGATTAATGAAAACATCCTTGGCAAATGCTTTCGCAGTTGTTTTTTTTTTTTTTTTTTTTTTTTTTTTTTTTGGTAAAGGGTAATAATATATTGAGCTTTAACCAACAAATTTAGAAGATCAGGCACCACAAAACTTGCACTCAACAAGATACAACGTCTAATCGAGTGGAAGGGCGCCGGACTCAAAAGCGCACCGCAAAGCGGTCAAAGCAAGCAGGGCCAAACGAGCAGCCCAAGAGAGACGGCCACGCAGGGCCGGAACAACCAACCAACCAAAACAGCCTAACCTACCCAAAGGGGCGGCCACGCAGGGCCAGAAACCAAACAACCAACAAAACCAAAAGCGGAACAGTACTAAGAAACGCCAAGAGGGCGAGGCACCGACGATTCCAGACAAACCCCATCAAAAGTGCAGGCGAGCCGGGAGAAACGGCGAAGGCAGGAGAAGGCACCCGCAATGCTAGATCAAGGAGGACTAGCCGATCGGCATAGGAGAACTGAAAATAGCAGGGTCAAGGCCCCAGTTCCGTTGTAACCTCCTATTTCTCGGACAATCTTCCACATTCTTGAAGGTTAAGGCTTTATCCTTAACAACTTTAATGAGATGCTTCTTGATAGCCGCAACTACGACCGAATGCTCTCTAAAGAGAATGTCTTTTCTATACTTCCAAATGAGATGGCAAAGAGCACCGAAGGAGAAACGACCAATGGAATGATAGAAGTCTTTACCTGAGAGGAATTTCATAGCCCACTGCAGATTTTCAACCCACGTCCTGTTCCTCCACGGGAGGTTACTCTTGGACGCCCAAAAGTAAGCCATACTAGCCGTGATTCAGCAACCGAAGAAGAGGTGGTCAATAGAATCTGGCGTGAGCTTGCAAAAGGCACAAACTTCTCTTCCAATTCTCCCATAAGACATAAGAAAGGCTTGTGTAGGGAGACGGTTCTTTATAATCAGCCAGAGATTGAATTGGTATCTCGGAGTGATGGCCTTATTCCAAATAAAGGAAGCCCAATCCACCCTTGCTTTCCTTCTCCTGAAAATATGCCATGCTGAGGTGACTGAGAAGAGACCGGACGGATTGTCACTCCAAATAAATCTATCCGGGCTTCGGAAAGGAGCGGAAGGGGCTGGTTCCACGAATCTAATACTGTCCTGAAGACTTGACCTGCGGAAGAGAATAGGTCTGCAACAGTTGCACACCTAGGAAGCCCCGAATCCAACATAGTCTGCTCTAAACAAATAATCTCCAGCGGACCTCTTTGATGCCAGTGGTCAAACCAAAGGGAAACCCTTTGCCCATCTCCAATCCTCCAGTGGAAATTGAGTCGAAATTCGGATCTCAGTTGGAGGATTTTCTTCCATGCCCACGAGCAATGTGTCGGAGCCTTAACCACCCAAAAATTCATCCCTCTTTTCAGAAAAGTAGAGTGTATCCACTTGCACCATAAGGACTCCTTATCCGTGAAGAGGGTCCAGATGTGTTTAAGCATCGCAGCCTTCTTGCACTCTCGCAGACTGCGAATTCCAAGACCTCCTTCCTCCCTTGGGAGGCATACATCCTCCCAGGACACTTTAGCTCCTCCCTTTCCAAGGGTAGGACCCTTCCAAAGGAATTGTCTAAGGATCTGCTCAATACGGTCTAAGACCGCCATAGGAATAACGAAGACACTAGCCCAATAAGCTTGTATAGCATGGAGCACTGACCTTATAAGCTGAACTCTCCCAGCAAAGGAAAGAAAGCGATGAGTCCAGGATTGCACTCTCGCTGTAATACGATCCACTAATGACACACAGTCCGCCTTGCCAAGCCTTGAGGAAATAATTGGAGCTCCTAGGTAACGCACCGGCAACTTCCCTTCAACAAATCCAAAGGTGTCCTTGATCTGACACTTCAAGTCATCCGAGCCCCCTGCAAGAAACACCTCACTTTTGCTATTGTTCGGCTTCAATCCACTCCAAGCGGCGAATGTGTCCAGGCCATCCTTCAGGAGCAAGGTGGAGGCCATATCTGCACGGCAAAAGAGAAAGACATCATCTGCAAAGAAAAGATGTGATAATCTAGTGGCCTTGCACCTCCAGGAGAAGTTGAAACCCGGCTGCTCCGCACGAGAAGTGAGGATCCCTGAGAAGACTTCCATAACCAAGGTGAAAAGATAAGGAGACATAGGGTCACCCTGTCGAAGGCCTCGGCTACTCGGGAAGAATCCATGGAGCTCCCCATTCAAGGAGATAGAAAACATAGGTGTGCGCACACAAACCATGATAAGACGAATAAGATGGTCCGGGAAACGAAAAGCACGCAGAACCAGCTCCAGGAAGTCCCAGTCTACCGTATCGTATGCTTTCTGAAAATCCACCTTGAGAGCACATTTGGGAACGAATGGCTGAAGATGGAACCCGGCAAATAACTCCTGAGCAAGGAGAATATTATCCCTAATCCGCCGACCCTTGACAAATTCATTCTGAGAAGGGCTGATGGTGTCCTGAAGCAGTGCGGCTACGCGGTTGGCTAAGACCTTGGTAATACATTTATAGATCGTGTTGCAGCAAGCAATGGGCCTATAATCATTTACCGAGGTAGCATTAGGCACCTTTGGAATTAACGCCAAGATGGTGGAATTAATCTCCCTTAGAAGTCTCCCCGTAACAAGGAAATCCTTTGCTTTGCTTCAATGACCAATGGTCCAACAAGGTCCCAATTGCTCTTGAAGAATTCGACACCAAACCCATCCGGCCCCGGGGCCTTCCCACGGGCTAAAGAGAACATGGTATCCTTAATTTCCATCTCTGAAAATGGGCGGGCGAGGGAAGCGATCTGATCTTCCGTGAGCGGACATCGGATAACTTACTGCAAGTCTCCCAACTCCGGCCTAAGAGGGAGGGTACACGGCACAAACAGCTCTTTAAAGTGAGTGACAAATGTGTCTTGAACATGGATCGGCTCAGTGACAAGATTCCCATCTTTATCAAGAACCGAGATAATCCTATTCCTCATTTGCCTTGTAGTCACTGAATGATGAAAGTACTTAGTGTTCTTGTCACCATTCTCAAGCCAATGAATTCTGGATTTCTGTCTAAAGAAAGCCTCCTCCTAACTTTTCAATTCTACAAAGGTCCTGCGATGACTCTTCTCAAGCTCCACCAAGAGGATGTTGGTCGGATCATGCTGAAGGTCCACTTGCGCTACCCTAAAAGCATTCCTGGATTGAGCAACCCTCTCGGATATGCTAGAGAATGAATCTCTATTCAACTGCTTAAGACGACCCTTAAGAGCTTTCAACTTGGTAACCAGTCTATAAATGGGCACTCCTTCCCCCGGGGCCTCCCACACCTGATTAACAATGGCCTGAAAGGAAGGATGCTCCATCCATAAGTCAAAGAATTTGAAGGGCTTCCTTCGCAGAACTGGTTGGATAACCTTGACTACCATAGGGGAGTGGTCGGAAATACCAGAAGTCAGGAAATTCGCTTTCGAATAAAAGAAATGCAAGCTCCATAAATTGTTCACTAACACCCGATCAATCTTCCTCACTTTCCGATTAGCCCCCGAAGACGTCGACCAAGTAAACCGAAGCCCCACATATCTCAAATCCTCAAGCTCCGCCTGATGCAGACACTGATTAAACTCATCAAAAGAAGGAGGCCAGGCGTTGGTACCGCCCAACCTATCGGATGGGTCCCTTATGGCGTTGAAATCTCCTGCCACCATCCAGGGAAGGTCGTAGATGCAAGAACTCATTCTGATCAAGTCCGCCCACAGAGGCCTCCGAGAAACAAAAGAGTGCTGGCCATAAACAACCGAGATGCAGCAACACAGACCCGACAAAACATGCTTGACTCTACCATGGATGGCCTGATCAATGGAGGAAATCACCTCACAATTTACCAGCGAGGGGTCCTAGCCAACCCAAATCCTGCCTCCCGGAGTAGAATCATAATTGGCAATCCAAGACCACCCAGACAACAGCCCGACGACAGGGGACCAAAGAGATACTCCGGGACTTTAGTCTCCAATAAACCGACCAAACAGAGGCCGTTAGACTGAGCCAATTTACGAACCTCGGCTCTCCTCAAAGGATCCATAAGACCTCTAATATTCCAGAAACCGAAATACATATATAAACTATGTACAGGCTACTCTACTCTACACAAAGAAAG
>CM027847.1:13977863-13982863 GCA_016097595.1 Eucalyptus pumila
ACCGGACCATTCAATCGGTAGGAGCGACGGGCGGTGTGTACAAAGGGCAGGGACGTAGTCAACGCGAGGCGATGACTCGCGCTTACTAGGAATTCCTCGTTGAAGACCAACAATTGCAATGATCTATCCCCATCACGATGAAATTTCAAAGATTACCCAAGCACCGTCGGCCAAGGCTATAGACTCGTTGAATACATCGGTGTAGCGCGCGTGCGGCCCGGAACATCTAAGGGCATCACGGACCTATTATTGCCTCAAACTTCCTTGGCCTAAGCGGCCATAGTCCCTCTAAGAAGCTGGCCGTGGAGATGTACATCCACATAGCTAGTTAGCGGGCCGAGGTCTCGTTCGTTATCGGAATTAACCGGACAAATCGCTCCACTAGCTAAGAACGGCCATGCACCACCACCCATAGAATCAAGAAAGAGCTCTCGGTCTGTCAATCCTTACTATGTCCGGACCTGGTAAGTTTCCCCGTGTTGAGTCAAATTAAGCCGCAGCTCCACTCCCGGTGGTGCCCTTCCGTCAATTCCTTTAAGTTTCAGCCTTGCGACCATACTCCCCGGAACCCAAAAACTTTGATTTCTCATAAGGTGCCGGCGGAGTCCTAAAAGCAACATCCGCCGATCCCTAGTCGGCATCGTTTATGGTTGAGACTAGGACGGTATCTGATCGTCTTCGAGCCCCCAACTTTCGTTCTTGATTAATGAAAACATCCTTGGCAAATGCTTTCGCAGTTGTTTTTTTTTTTTTTTTTTTTTTGATGAAAGGTAATAATATTATAGAGCTTGGACAAATGTACAAAAGATCGGATCCAAAACCTACACTCTTTACCAAAAAGGCAAAAGTGAAGGGAAGCCGATGTAAAAGAGCACGAAGCCACAAAACCCAAAAGGCAAAGCCCCTAGGCTAAGACTAGAAGAAACCAGCGGAGACAGCCTCCGAACCTCCTGCCCTCTACCTAGAAAAGGCGAAGACGGAAATGAAAAAACAAGAGCCATAACCTACGGAGTGTCTGAAGACGTAGAAAACACCGCCGGGTCGAAGCCCCACCCTCTTTGAAGTCGCTTATTCCTCGGAGAAGGAAGGACGTTCTTGAAGGTGATTGCTTTGTCCTTAACAACCTTGATAAGGTGGTTTTTAAGCGCCGAAACCACCAAGGATTCACCCCGGAAGATGATTGCATTTCTCTTCTTCCATATAAGATGGCACAGAGCACCGAAGGAGAATCGAGCTATCTTATGGTAAAAGTCATTACCGGATAGGAACTTCCTGGCCCAGGAGAGCACTTCATCCCAACATCTATTTCTCCAAGGTAGATTACACCTGGCGGCCCAGAAGAAGGCCAGAGAAGCCGAGGTACGACACCCGAAGAAAAGATGGTCTATCGAATCAGGGACTTCACTGCAAAAGGCGCACACATTATAGTCAATACGTCCATAGGATAAAAGCATAACCTGTGTGGGAAGCCGCTTCTTCACAATAAGCGAAAGAATGAACTGGTATCGAGGAGCTACGGCGTTATCCCATATAAGCGGAGCCCAATTAACCGGAGTTTTCTTGGTTCTAA
This sequence comes from Eucalyptus pumila, assembly GCA_016097595.1. Classification (NCBI taxonomy): domain Eukaryota; kingdom Viridiplantae; phylum Streptophyta; class Magnoliopsida; order Myrtales; family Myrtaceae; genus Eucalyptus; species Eucalyptus pumila. The sequence goes on from CM027847.1 coordinate 13,979,434, forward strand.
TAGAATTCCAATCCAATGCAACCGAGAAGGATCCAGACGAATGACCACACCAAATAAATCTGTCATCGCCTGAAGACAGCACTGGAAGAGGTATGCCCCATCTCTCCAATAACTCCTTGAAGGAGTGGCCCAAATAAGTAAATAGATCGGCTACGACCGCATGATCCGGAATAAGGAGGCTACCTCTAAAGGATGGAGGAACGAACACATCCAAGGGGCCGCAAGGCAGCCAATAGTCATGCCATAAGGACACCGAATATCCGCTTCCAATCTTCCATCTAAAGGAGGTTCGGAATTGGCTTCTAAGCTGGAGGATTTTCTTCCAAGACCAGGAGCACGTCCCCGGCTGAGAGGCAATCTAGAAATTTCTCTTGGATAAAAAGACGGAGTGGATCCAACGACACCACAACGATTCTCTATCAGAGAAAAGAATCCATATGAACTTTACCATGGAAGATTTATTATAATCTTTGAGCTTCCGAATACCAAGTCCACCTTCAGCTTTCGGCTGACACAGGTCTTCCCATGCAACCTTAGCTCCACCACGACCAAGGGACGTTCCTTTCCAGAGAAATTGCCTCATAATTGGTTCAATATTGGCGAAGACCGAGGAAGGAAGGGTAAACACGCTTGTCCAGAACGCTTGGATGGAATGGAGCACCGACCGGATAAGTTGCAGCCTACCCGTAAAAGACAGGAATCGATGAGCCCAGGACTGAATCCTAGCCGTGATGCGATCCGTCAATGCAATGCAGTCCGCTTTATTCAGCCTTGACGAAATGATGGGAACACCCAAGTACCGGACAGGGAGCTTCCCTTCCTGGAATCCAAATGCCCACAGGATTCTATTCCGGATGGACAAATCACCTCCCGAGATAAAGATTTCACTCTTGCTTTTGTTGGGAAAGAGACCACTCCAGGAGGAGAAAATATCAAGGCCTCTTTTGAGCATAGACACCGAAGACCAGTCCGCTTGACAGAAGAGGAAGACGTCATCGACAAAGAACAAATGAGAGAGCCGAACATGTTTACATCTCCAGTAGTACTTGAAGCTTTGATTAGCCGTGCGGGACGCCAAAATACCGGAGAATACTTCCATTACTAAGGTGAACAGGTAAGGGGACATGGGATCCCCTTGCTTGATGCCACGCCCTCCCGGAAAAAAACCATGGAGATCACCGTTAATGGCTATGGAGTACCTCGGCGTCTGAACACAGGCCATCACTAGCTTGATAAATCCTTCAGGGAATCGGAAGGCTACAAGAACATTTTCTAAAAAGTCCCAATCAACAGTGTCATAAGCCTTATGGAAGTCGACTTTGACCGCACACTTGGGTAAATATGGATGAAGGTGGAACCCCGCAAACAATTCTTGAGCAAGGAGAATGTTATCTCTAATTCTCCTCCCTTTCACAAATGCATTTTGTGATTGACTTACCAGGTCATTTTAAGACCATTGCTATCCGGTTAGCTAAAATCTTTGTAATCACTTTGTATATAGTGTTACAGCATGCAATCGGTCGGAAATCGGACACAGCGCTAGCATTGGGAACCTTAGGCACAAGAGTAAGGATTGTAGCGTTTACCTCTTTTAGAAGCCTCCCAGATTGAAAGAAATCTCGAACGGCCAGCAACACCGACGGACCAACAATCTCCCAATTGGATTTGAAAAATTCAACCGAGAATCCATCAGGGCCCGGGGCCTTGCCCTTGGCTAGCAAGAACAAGGTAGATTTGATGACAGCATCAGAGACCGGTTCGTTCAAGGCGCAGATCTGATCGTCAACCAGTGGCCGGCGAATGACGCTCTTCAATTCCTCAATAGTCGGCTTAGATAATGCCTCATGAGGTGATAACAGGGACGATAAAAAATTGATAAACACCTGAGGCACCAACAGAGGGTCAATATCTCAACTTCGGATGAGTCTTTGACAGAGAGGATCCTATTGTTGAGCTGCCTCCTTTTCACCGAATGATGGAAAAATTTCGTATTTTTATCCCCTTCTTTTAACCATCTAATCCTCGACTTTTGCCGGTAAAAGGATTCTTCCTGATTCCTTACTTCAACAAAGGCCCGGCGACAAGTCCTCTCCATCTCAGCAAGCTGCAGGTTCGCTGGGTCTGCTTGAAGATTAGTTTGAACAGCACACAGGGCCTCTCTAGCCTCAACAGCTCTACCTGAGATCTCCAAGAGCGCTTCCTGGTTAAGGAGCCTAAGGCGGGCCTTCAACATCTTAAGCTTGGAGACTAGCTCGAACATAGGAACACCTCTTACCGACGTATTCCACACCTGCTGAACAATGGATTTGAAATCCGGATGCTCCTCCCAGAATTCGAAGTACTTAAAAGGCTTCCTTCTTCGAGGCGGCTGAAGAACTCTAACCGCTATTGGCGTGTGATCAGAGATACCTGGGTTAATGAAAGACGCCTCAGAGAAGGAAAAATCCAGGTTCCACTTGTTGTTCACTAAAGCACGGTCTATCTTCCTCATCTTTCTCAAGGTTCCTGCCGAAGTAGACCAGGTATAGCGGAGACCTACGAATCTGAGGTCCGTCAACTTAGTTTGCTCCAAACATTGGGCAATTTCATCAAAATATGGAATCCAATTGGTGGAGCTTCCTACACGGTCCGAAGGATCTTTTATTGCATTGAAATCTCCGGCAACGAGCCATGCAACATCCTGAAAGATCTCGTTATAGTGCTGCAGGTCCTCCCAAAGAGGCCTTCGGCGAACAAAAGTGTGCTCACCATATACAGCAGACACAGAACAACTCAACCCGGACAGGTTACAGTTAAGATAGCCATGAATAACTTGATCACTGATAGAAATAGGGCAAAAAGAGACAAGCTCCGGGTTCCAACCAACCCAGATTCTCCCACGAGGCGAGCAATTATAATTAGCAATCCAATTCCAGCCCCTAATAAGGGTGGAAGAGATAGAATCAAAAAATTCCTCAGGCACTTTGGTCTCCAGCAAGCCCATAAAGCACAGCTTATTTACCGCAACAAAGCGCCTAATCTCAGCACGCCTTAAAGGATCAAGGATGCCTCTTATATTCCAGAACCCAAAAAACATCAAAAAACACTGAACAGATCAGGCTTACCTCCTCCTGGAGGCCTTCGAGGCCGTAGTAGGCTTTTTCGAATCCACAGGAAGGGGAAAATCATCCAGTAACTTGAGAAGCTGCTCCTGACGATTTGAAACCAACTTCAGGGGCGGTTTTTTCGTTAAAGGCTCACCACCATTCGGAGAATCATCCTCAGACGTATCCTCATGGATACTCGAATTGCTTATGTCTTCCGAGCTCTCTTCCACAACCAACAAGGAATCGATTGGAGAGTCAGTCGAAGGAGGAGATCCGACACTTACAGGGTTATGCGATACTCCTTGAGGGCCTTCCTTATGACTAGAGGAATCACGTTTTAGAGC
>CM027847.1:13987863-14002863 GCA_016097595.1 Eucalyptus pumila
TCGGACAATCTTCCACATTCTTGAAGGTTAAGGCTTTATCCTTAACAACTTTAATGAGATGCTTCTTGACAGCCGCAACTACGACCGGATGCTCTCTAAAGAGAATGTCGTTTCTATACTTCCAAATGAGATGGCAAAGAGCACCGAAAGAGAAGCGACCAATAGAATGATAGAAGTCTTTACCTGAGAGGAATTTCATAGCCCACTACAGATTTTCCACCCACGTCCTGTTCCTCCATGGGAGGTTACTCTTGGATGCCCAAAAGTAAGCCATACTAGCCGTGTTGCAGCAACCGAAGAAGATGTGGTCAATAGAATCTGGCGTGAGCTTGCAAAAGGCACAAACTTCTCTCCCAATTCTCCCATAAGACATAAGAAAAGCTTGTGTAGGGAGATGGTTCTTTATGATCAGCTAAAGATTGAATTGGTATCTCGGAGTGATGGCCTTATTCCAAATAAAGGAAGACCAATCCACCCTTGCTTTCCTTCTCCTGAAGATATGCCAAGCTGAGGCGACTGAAAAGAGACCGGATGGATTGTCACTCCAAATAAATCTATCAGGGCCCTCGGAGAGGAGCGGAAGGGGCTGGCTCCAAGAATCTAAAACCATCCGAAGACTTGACTGCGGAAGAGAATAGGTCTGCAACAGTTGCAAACCTAGGAAGCCCCGAATCCAATATAGTCTGCTCTGAACAAATAGTCTCCAGCGGACCTCTTTGATGCCAGTGGTCAAACCAAAGGGAAACCCTTCGCCCATCTCCAATCCTCCAGCAGAAATTGAGTCGAAATTTGGATCTCAGTTGGAGGATTTTCTTCCATGCCCACGAGCAATGCGTCGGAGCCTTAACCACCCAGAAATTCATCCCTCTTTTCAGAAAAGTAGAGTGTATCCACTTGCACCGTAAGGACTGCTTATCCGTGAAGAGGGTCCAGATGTGTTTAAGCATCGCAGCCTTGTTGCACTCTCGCAGACTACGAATTCCAAGACCTCCTTCCTCCCTTGGGAGGCATACATCCTCCCAGGACACTTTAGCTCCTCCCTTTCCAAGGGTAGGACCCTTCCAAAGGAATTGTCTAAGGATCTGCTCAATACGGTCTAAGACCGCCATAGGAATAATGAAGACACTGGCCCAATAAGCTTGTATAGCATGGAGCACTGACCTTATAAGCTGAACTCTCTCAGCAAAGGAAAGAAAGCGATGAGTCCAGGATTGCACTCTCGCTGTAATACGATCCACTAAGGACACACAGTCCGCCTTACCAAGCCTTGAGGAAATAATTGGAGCTCCTAGGTAACGCACCGGCAGCTTCCCTTCCACAAATCCAAAGGTGTCCTTGATCTGACACTTCAAGTCATCCGAACCCCCTGCAAGAAACACCTCACTTTTGCTATTGTTTGGCTTCAATCCACTCCAAGCGGCGAATGTGTCCATACCATCCTTTAGGAGCAAGGTGGAGGCCATATCTGCACGGCAAAAGAGAAATACATCATCTGCAAAGAAAAGATGTGATAATCTAGTGGCCTTGCACCTCCAGGAGAATTTGAAACCCGGCTGCTCCGCACGAGAAGTGAGGATCCCTGAGAAGACTTCCATAACCAAGGTGAAAAGATAAGGAGACATAGGGTCACCCCTTACTGTCGAAGGCCTCGGCTACTCGGGAAGAATCCATGGAGCTCCCCATTCAAGGAGATAGAAAACATAGGTGTGCGCACACAAACCATGATAAGACGAATAAGATGGTCCGGAAACGAAAAGCACGCGAAACCAGGCTCCGGAAGTCCCGGTCTACCGTATCGTATGCTTTCTGAAAATCCACCTTGACGGCACATTTGGGAACGAATGGGTGAAGATGGAACCCGGCAAATAACTCCTGAGCAAGGAGAATATTATCCCTAATCCGCCGACCCTTGACGAATGCATTCTGAGAAGGGCTGATGGTGTCTGAAGCAACGGCTACGGGGTTGGCTAAGACCTTGGTAATACATTTATAGATCGTGTTGCGAGAAAGCAATGGGCCTATAATCATTTACCGAGGTGGCATTAGGCACCTTTGGAATTAACACCAAGATGGTGGAATTAATCTCCCTTAGAAGTCTCCCCGTAACCGGAAATCCTTTCTTTGCTTCAATGACCAATGGTCCAACAAGGTCCCAATTGCTCTTGAAGAATTCGACACCAAACCCATCCGGCCCCGGGGCCTTCCCACGAGCTAGAGAGAACATGGTATCCTTAATTTCCTTCTCTGAAAAGGGGTGGGCAAGAGAAGCGATCTGATCTTCCGTGAGCGGACATCGGATAACTTGCTGCAAGTCTCCCAACCCCGGCCTAAGAGGGAGGGTAGGCGGCGCAAACAGCTCTTTTAAGTGAGTGGCAAAAGTCTCTTGAACACGGATCGGCTCAGTTACAAGATTCCCATCTCTATCAAGAACCGAGATAATCCTATTCCTCATTTGTCTTGTAGTCACCGAATGATGAAAGTACTTAGTGTTCTTGTCACCATTCTCAAGCCAACGAATTCTGGATTTCTGTCTAAAGAAATCCTCCTCCTGACTTTTCAATTCTACAAAGGTCCTGCGATGACTCTTCTCAAGCTCCGCCAAGAGGATGTTGGTCGGATCCTGCTGAAGGTCCACTTGCGCTAACCTAAAAGCATTCCTGGATTGAGCAACCCTCTCGGATATGCTAGAGAAGGAATCTCTATTCAACCGCTTAAGACGACCCTTAAGAGCTTTCAACTTGGTAACCGAGTCTATAAATGGGCACTCCTTCCCCGAGGCCTCCCACACGATTAACAATGGCACGAAAGGAAGGATGCTCCATCCGAAAGTCAAAGAATTTGAAGGGCTTCCTTCGCAGAACTGGTTGGATAACCTTGACTACCATAGGGGAGTGGTCGGAAATACCAGAAGTCAGAAAATTCGCTTCCGAATAAGAGAAATGCAAGCTCCATAAATTGTTCACTAACACCCGATCAATCTTCCTAGCTTTCCGATTAGCCCCCGAAGTCGTCGACCAAGTAAACCGAAGCCCCACATATCTCAAATCCTCAAGCTCAACTTGATGCAAACACTGATTAAACTCATCAAAAGAAGGAGGCCGGGCGTTGGTACCGCCAAACCTATCGGATGGGTCCCTTATGGCGTTGAAATCTCCCGCCACCATCCAGGGAAGGTCATAGATGCAAGAACTCATTCTAATCAAGTCCGCCCACAGAGGCCTCCGAGAAACAAAAGAGTGCTGGCCATAAACCACCGAGATGCAGCAACAGAGACCCGACGAAACATGCTTGACTCTACCATGGATGGCCTGATCAATGGAGGAAATCACCTCAAAATTTACCAGCGAGGGGTCCCAACCAACCCAAAACCTGCCTCCCGGAGTAGAATCATAATTGGCAATCCAAGACCACCCAGACAACAGCCTCGATGACAGGGGACCAAAGAGATACTCCGGGACTTTAGTCTCCAATAAACCGACCAAACAGAGGCCGTTAGACTAAGCCAATTTACGAACCTCGGCTCTCCTCAAAGGATCCATAAGACTTCTAATATTCCAGAAACCGAAATACATATATAAACTATGTACAGGCTACTCTACTCTACACAAAGAAACACGAAGGAGGCAAGGCCTACCTCTGTTTCTGAGACTTGTGGCGAGAAGCTCCCGACGCTACAACGATCTCCTCCGGCTCCGGATCAGGGGCTAGAGCAAGCAACCTGTCCTGAATGGTCTGTACACTTGTCACGGTCAAGGGTGGAGGATAAAACGGCGACTCAGGGGAGGAGATGTCCTCATCATCCGAAGAGTCATCGGGGGCCTCCACATCCGAGCCAACGGGGGCCTCCACATCCGAGCCATCGAGGGCCTCCACATCGGATTCATCCGATTCATCCGTCTCCAACTCAATATCAGCCTTCAAGGGGAGAGCAGGGGGCGGCCGGGATCCCGCCGTGAGAGATAGAACGACCTTAGGGGGAGCACTGGAGCCCTTAACACCCTTGCGAGCAGGGGTGGGGTGAGGAGGAGCCGCTGCAGGCGGTTTGTCTCGAGAGTAATGCGGTCGAGCAGGGGCGGGTGGAGGAGAAGCCGCAACAGGCGGAATGCCCCTAGAGTGCTGGTCAGCGACTGCCGAAGAGGAGGAGGAGGATTCTCCTGTCTTGGAGCCCTTCTTCTTCTTTCTTTTTTTCTTAGCCTTTTTCCCAAGTTGATTCTGAGCGGGCAGAGGAGCTGGGATCGCTTGAGGAGGATCTCTGTCCTCTGCTGGAGCAGTCTGCATCGAAACCGGGGTGGGCAGTAGTCGAACAGGGTCCACCTCCGACTGAGGTGGAACACGAACGCCTCCTGCAACATGAGGCGGACCAGGAGCAGTTTCTGTCCTTCGCACAATCTACTCCGACACCTCTTCAACTGGGGGAGGAGAGGACGCCCTCTGTGGACCCGAAGGAACCACAACCGGTGGGGATGGAACGGTTGGCGGAGTAGGTACGATCGAAGGCTGTCTGGCCGAACGACGAGCATCCTGATTTGGATTTGGATTACGCCCAAAGGCTCTCTGTTCCTGAGGAGGAGCACGGCAATTATGGCCAAAAGCGTTGCAATCCAAACACGCAGCCGGGAGCCATTCATATTCAATGCTAACGAACCGCGAAACTCCTTTCAAAGTGACCTTGGCCATCTTTACTCTTGGCTTATCAGTCGTGATCTCAACACAAATTCTCGCGAAGGATACCATCTGCATTTGATCAGTCCGTTGATCAACATATAGCGGCTTCCCCACCACACTCGCTATCGCGCTCATCGCCGGCACTGTCCAACACTCGAATGGCAAATTCCGCAACCAAATCCAAACGGGAATGGCGAATTGGTCTTCTCTCTTAAGGTCCATAAGAGGCTTCCATTGCCTAAGTATTAGCGGCACCCTTGCAATCGTCACCGGCACACCTTCAAGGATTTTCCTCCTAAACCCGAGATCCGGGATTTGGAGGAATAAAAATCCTTGATCATCGGCGAAGATCTCCCCAATTCTGGAGCCCCACGTCTTCTTCAACGATTGCTCCATCAAGCCGAAACGGAGCTTCCTTCTCCCCACCAGATATCCGACCAAGCAATCATTCCACTTCGGGTCCATAGCGTCGAGGGCTTCATCCGGGAGGTTCACAACCGCTTCTCCATCCACAAAAGTGGGCGGAACATAGCTTAATTCAGATCCTTTCACCGCCAAACGAGCCACATTTGCCCAAGAATGTGCCGGGGCATCATGGTGACCCACCGGAGGTTGAAGAGGTCGCTTAGAGGCCGAGCGTCTGCGACTTCTTCCTCTTGATTGGCGTGGCCTTGAGGACGAACTCTGCAGGCCTTTCATCTTGTTATTCGGATGTGGATGACCGGAGGAGGTCGCCACACCAACACCATGCTGAGCCGAAGGCAGAGCATCCCCAAGAGGGGGAGTCGGAACAGGATCTGCAGGCATTTTCACAAATAGCTGGACTGCCAACACTACAATCGCCCCCCCCCCGGTACCAGAGGAGCCAGCAAACTCCAAAAAACGCAGCACGACACACCCGGCCACGAAATCCCACACCGGCACGGGCCCGAGCATAAACTATGCAGCGAGAGACGAACAGCTATAGGGAAGGAGGATCGGCCCGACTGTGAAACGACACCAGGAGAATTCGAGCTAGGATGATGCGGGAGAACCACACAGCGAGAACCGAATCCCCAACCGCTTCCCTGAAGAGCTCGAATCCAGCAGCTTGCTGCAGCAGTTCGTGGAAACAAGCGAATCCGAAGCTGTACGCCACGAAATGAGACGCCGTTCGGAGGGGTGGATCTGGAATCCTATACGACCTCCCTGTCCAAAAATGGGACCAAACAAACAACCAGAACCCGCAGAACACTCGTTTCCAGAAGCTTGCTGCAGCAGTTGCGAAGCAGTTCGCGGAGGCCACGGAAACAACGAAATCCGAAGTTGTAGGCCACGAAATGAGACGCCTTTCTGAGCACCAGATAGGGGATCCTATACGACCTCCCTGTCCAAAAATGGGGCCAAACAAACCAGCGGAACCACCCAAACCAACAACAGCCTCCACAGACAGCCCAGGCGAACGGTTTCTGGAAAAAGGCAGATTTCGAGTTCTAGCACGACCCAGCCAAATTCCTTCGGTGTGATGGAGGATGATAGTGAGAGGAGGATATCCTCCAAAAATCAACCTATTCCGACAAGGGGAAATCTCGTGGGATGAAGAAAACCAGTGCAGAAATCTGGAAAACGAACCAGAGCTAGGTTAGGTTTTCGTGTAACTTTTGATTCAGAGCATCCCAGCCAAAATCATTCGGTGGAATGGAAGATGAGGATGAAAGGAAGCTATCCTCCAAATTTCATCCCATTCCAACCGGAGGAACTCCCTGTGGATGAATAAAACAGAAGAAAACCAGTGCAGAATCTGGAAAAAACGAACCAGAGTTTTGAATGCGGATATCTTTTGATCGAGACCAGCTTTTGCGAATTCCTTCAGTGGGGATGTAGAGGAGAGTTAGAGGGATCTTCCCTCCAAAAATCAGCCCATTCCGATGGCTACATCTCCGGAAATCAACATCTCAACCGGCTGATGAACAGTTGCTCGAGAAACCAGTAGAGAGAAAAGCCCGTGAACAGTACCCGCGAAGTGCGAAACTGGCATGCTTTCGCTGTTTTTTTTTTTTTTTTTGGTAAAGGTGCTTTCGCAGTTGTTCGTCTTTCATAAATCCAAGAATTTCACCTCTGACTATGAAATAGGAATGCCCCCGATTGTCCCTGTTAATCATTACTCCGATCCCGAAGGCCAACACAATAGGACCGGAATCCTATGATGTTATCCCATGCTAATATAAACAGAGCGTAGGCTTGCTTTGAGCACTCTAATTTCTTCAAAGTAACAGCATCGGAGGCACAACCCGACCAGTTAAGGCCAGGAGCGTATCACCGGTAGAAGGGACGAGCCAATCGGTGCACACCATGAGGCGGACCGGTCAACCCAACCCAAGGTCCAACTACAAGCTTTTTAACTACAACAACTTAAATATACGCTATTGGAGCTGGAATTACCGCGGCTGCGGCACCCGGACTTGCCCTCCAATGGATCCTTGTTAAGGGATTTAGATTGTACTCATTCCAATTACCGAGACTCAAAGAGCCCGGTATTGTTATTTATTGTCACTACCTCCCCGTGTCGGGATTGGGTAATTTGTGCGCCTGCGCCTTCCTTGGATGTGGTAGCCGTTTCTCGGCTCCCTCTCCGGAATCGAACCCTAATTCTCCGTCACCCGTCACCACCATAGTAGGCCACTATCCTACCATCGAAAGTTGATAGGGCAGAAATTTGAATGATGCGTCGCCGGCACGATGGCCGTGCGATCCGTCAAGTTATCATGAATCATCGAGCAACGGGCAAAGCCCGCGTCGACCTTTTATCTAATAAATGCATCCCTTCCAAAGTCGGGGTTTGTTGCACATATTAGCTCTAGAATTACTACGATTATCCGAGTAGCAAATACCATCAAACAAACTATAAGCGATTTAATGAGCCATTCGCGGTTTCACAATCTGAATTAGTTCATACTTACACATGCATGGCTTAATCTTTGAGACAAGCATATGACTACCGCGGATCAGCCAGGTAGCATTCCTTCACGACGTCCGCCGAGCATGATCCATCGCGATGCCCGAGGGCTTCGCGCGATCAAGGACAAGGCAAGATCGTCATTCAGGTGAAGCGATAAATGCTTAACGATTAGGGAACAAGGGCCAATGACCCCACTCCCATTATGAGAGTTCCGCATCCGAGAGAACGAGTAGGCACTCGTGGTCCATCCGAACGATCGAATGAGACGACGTTCGTGGAACACGAGCCCCACTATCCGGTCCAACCGAGCACCAAGAGGACGTCGTGATGGAAGGGACTACCGAAGGCACACATTTCCGTCGCAATAGGCATGCAACACAGGAACCCACATCTTGCATCCGACGTTTAGCTCGCGGAGCAACAACTGATCGAAAGTGAGGGAAGCAGTTCGATGCACCGGCACGGAGCCTGCCTATGCACACATTCTTATCGTCTCTCACACGCCATCGCGTACACTGGAAACGAACCAAGCCGACTCATCCGTGGCTCCTCAAGCACGAGAACTCGAGGATCACACGGAGTCATCGAACGAGGTCGCATCCGCACCGCTAGACGCGAGAACACCAATGTCTTGTTCGGGTCGTGGATCGATACAGCGCGTGGCACGTTCATTCATGCCCGAGGCACGATCTCGTCTTACCGAAGGGACTCATAGATTCCTCAATTCCCAAGTAACTCGGTCATCGATTCATCCTCTATGGCCGCTTGGCTCGAAAACGACCCATGCGCTCAACCATGATGCCTGCGTGAGGGGAGCCACGCGATACATCCATCTTTGTCTAAGGGCGCTCTTTTCGATCGGCCGGAACCTATTTCAGGGATCATTGAACGTTATTATGACTCATTATTGACTCATTTCTGTGCCCGTGACATGACTCATGCATCGCGCAACGATCGCTCGAAAATTGCCCGTGGCCTGTGAGCACCACTACCCCCTTAAAGAGCCTTATGAACATTTTTTGCCCCCAGCAAGAGTAGACATTCACCATGTTTGAGTAGGCACCACCCCTCTAAAAAATTGCATAAATTGAATTTTGATGAGATTTTTTGCAGAGATGCTTAGAAAAATGTGATCTAAATTATGGAAAAAAAATTTTGACGACCGGAAATTTTTTTTTTATTTTTGGTATTTAAAAAATTGAGAAAATCCGGAAAATTAGAAAAAATATTTGGGACGTGGGAAAACCATTGGGGAGGCTATTTTATGACACAAAAAAAATTTAGGAAGAAGAATGGATTCAATCGGACAAGAAATGATCGGTGAAGTTGCAACCGGACCATGGTCGGTCGGCCCCGATCGGTCCGCATGGTGCAGGGATCGATCCCGCTCGACCGGGACCGATCCATGATCGATCCATGCACCGATTGGATTGATCCACAAGGCCGAGCGATCGGCCACGATGGATCCCGGTCGAGCGGGATAGATCCACGATCGATCTGCATGGTGCAGGGATCGATCCCGCTCGACCGAGACCGATCCATGATCGATCCATGCACCGATCGATCCGCACGGTGCAAGAATCGATCCACACGGCCGAGGCCCTAGACCACAATCGATCCCGGTCAACCGGGACCGATCCTTGATCGATTCGGACGGTGCATGGATCGATCCACACGGCCGAGGCCCTCGACCACGATCGATCCCGCTCGACCGGGATCGATCATGGATCGATCCACACGGCCGAGGCCCTCGACCGGGATCGATCCAAGATCGATCCGCACGGTGCATGGATCGATCCACACGGCCGAGGCTCTCGACCACCATCGATCCCGACGGTGCATGGATCGATCCACACGGCCGAGGCCCTCGACCACGATCGATCCCGCTAGACCGGGATCGATCCGCACGGCCGAGGCCCTCGACCGGGATCGATCCCGCTAGACCAGGATCGATCCGCACGGCCGAGGCCCTCGACCGGGATCGATCCGCACGGTGCGTGGACCGATCCACACGACCGAGGCCCTCGACCACGATCGATCCCGCTCGACCGGGATCGATCCATGATCGATCTGCATGGTGCATGGATCGATCCACACGACCGAGGCCCTCGACCACGATCGATCCGCACGGCCGAGGCCCTCGACCGGGACCGATCACGCTCGACTGGGGATCGATCCGCACGGTGCAGGGAATGATCCGGCTCGACCGGGATCGATCCATGATCGATCCGCACGGTCGAGGCCCTCGACTGGGACGGATCACGCTCGACGGGGGATCGATCCGCACGGTGCAGGGACTGATCCCGCTCGACCAGGATCGATCCGCACGGTGCAGGGACTGATCCCGCTCGACCAGGATCGATCCGCACGGTGCAGGGACTGATCCCGCTCGACCGAGGATCGATCCACGATCGATCCGCACGGTGCATGGATCGATCCACACGACCGAGGCCCTCGACCACGATCGATCCGCATGGCGAGGCCCTCGGCCGGGACCGATCACGCTCGGCCGGGATCAATCCGCACGGTGCGATCGATCCGCTCGGCCGGGATCGATCCATGATCGATCCGCACGGCCGAGGCCCTCGACCGGGACGGATCACGCTCGACGGGGGATCGATCCACACGGTGCGGGGGATCCCCGCTCGACCAGGATCGATCCGCACGGTGCAGGGCCTGATCCCGCTCGACCAGGATCGATCCGCACGGTGCAGGGACTGATCCCGCTCGACCGAGGATCGATCCACGATCGATCTGCACGGTGCATGGATCGATCCACACGACCGAGGCCCTCGACCACGATCGATCCGCATGGCCGAGGCCCTCGACCGGGACCGATCACGCTCGACTGGGGATCAATCCGCACGGTGCAGGGACTGATCCCGCTCGACCGGGATCGATCCATGATCGATCCGCACGGCCGAGGCCCTCGACCGGGACGGATCACGCTCGACGGGGGATCGATCCGCACGGTGCAGGGACTGATCCCGCTCGACCGAGGATCGATCCACGATCGATCCGCACGGTGCATGGATCGATCCGATCGATGCAAGGTCGATCCGCACGGTGCAGGGACCGATCCCGCATGACCAGGGATCGATCCGCACAGTGCAGGGATGGATCCCGCTCGACCGGGATCGATCGGGGATCCATCCATGATCGATCCACACGGTGCATGGATAGATCCGATCAACGCAAGGTCGATCCGCACGGTGCAGGGACCGATCCCGCACGACCGGGGATCGACCCACGATCGCGATCGATCCGCACGGTGCAAGGGTCGATCCACGATCGATCCCCGCGGCCGACGCCCCCGACCATGACCAATCCCTGCTCGACCAGGATCAATCCACGATCGATCGTGCCCGACCACACGGTAGTCACATGCTTGTGACACGGCCCACGGACAAAGCATGATCCAAGATCGTCTGTGTTGGGCCGTGTCACGTACAAGGTGTTGCCCGAGAGCAGCCCACGAATGACCCATGAGCAGAACGAGCGGAAGGCCCATGCGCAGCCCATGAGCGACCCATGAACAATGTTCGAGCAGCCCGTGACGGTTCGGCTGGTCGCGTGTCAGACGGACCTGCAACCCCGATCTTGCTTCTGACACACGCCCATGGTCTGCCCAAGGCCTGACGCTCGCGACCCATGGGCTTCCCAAGGGCCTGCCGTGTGCAGACCATCGAGTAGCCTTCGAGTAGCCTGTTGTATAGCTTGTAATGATGATACGGATTCAAAATGAACCGTTGGATCGGAGGGATGATCCACGGGCGAGATGCGACCCGCTCATGTATAAATAGGGATCCCTCTCCCACTTTGTAATCAGTTCGTTCACAAGCAATATACACTCTCTTTGCCCATTCGGTTCTTGTGTCCGAGCGAGTGTGTGTCTAAGGCTGACTTGGGGTCACCGATCCTAAGGCCACGCGGTGTTTGATCTACCGAAAAAGATCGACCCGTGACAAGTTGTATCAGAGCCATCATTCCCAAACTAAATGGCTGATCCTCGCGCTGATGTGCCGGTCTTTCAATGAGATGAGCGTGAGGATCATGGGCGTCCAGCCGAGAGGGCTACCCGGTCGAAGAAGGCCCGTGCTGCCTCGTGTGCGACGGATTCGAAGGGAGATCTGGACAACCGTCTGACGGCCTTAGAGGAGACCGTCACGGATGTCCAAGCGTTGATGGACGACCTGCATCAGGCCGTCGAAGGAGCGGAAGCCGGAAGGGAGGAGTTCCTGGCCGAAGTGCAGGAGCTCCAAGCCGGCATGGGAGAGCTCCGTGTCGAGGTGCAAGGATCCTTCATGCACGAGCTGCAGCAGCGGAATGAGACTTGGGAAGCTGCGATGGCGGCCATGCGGGCGGAAATGGCGGAGATGAGGGGCAAGCTCGCGGAGCTTGAAGCAGCACGCGTGAACGGGGTGATCACCGTGCAGTCCCGTGCCGATGCACCCAAGCCGAAGGAGTTCAAGGGCTCCCGGGTGGCAAAGGACATGGACAACTTCCTATGGTATATGGAACGATACTTCCAGACCATGGGAACGACCGACGACGTGATCCGAGTGAAAATCGCAGCCATGTATTTAGCTAATGATGCGCTGCTATGGTGGAGACGTCGGTCGGATGGTAGGAATGGTGATCCTATCGTGACATGGGCTCGGTTCGTCGAGGAATTTCGGCGAACCTACTATCCTGCCTATGCGGAGGAGGAAGCCCGAGGGGAGCTCAAGCGCCTAGAGCAGAAGGGCGGAGTTCTTGACTATGTGAAGCGGTTCTCAAGCCGTTGCTCCAAATCCCGTCCATGACCGAGACGGAGGCATTCCACCAGTTCATGGGCGGACTCAAACCTTGGGTCAAACAAGAGCTCAAACAGTGTAATGCAACGGACCTCACTATGGCCACTTCTGTGGCCGAGTCCCTTGTGGAATATAGGCCGGCAAACGTGGCCAAGCCCGACTCTCGACCAAGAGAAAAGGCCACTGGTGGGGGAGATCGAGGCCGGTTCCCTCGACCGAATGCTAACAGACCGCCTCCGACCCCTCATAGGAATCAACCCGAGTCTAGCCATGGAGGATACCAACGCAAGGTACGCACATACAAGTGCTTCTTTTGTGATGGTCCCCATATGGCTCGCGATTGCCCGTAGAGGGGGAAGTTGGCGGCCCTATGCAAGGAGGACAAGCCACGAGAGGAGGCGCGGTTGGGATCATTGCGGATCCTTGGAACGATCAAGGCCAAGAAGGCCAAAGAACCGACAGGAATGATGTTCGTAGATGTGAAGATCGGAGGTACCACGATGAGCGCACTCATGGATACTGGGGCGTCCGATCTGTTCATATCCAAAGAGGCCGCGAAGAAGCTGCATCTTCCGGTCGAGGCAAATGAGTCCGATTGGCTCAAGACAGTGAATTCCAGAGAAGTCCCGACCAACGGCATGGCCAGGGGCGTGGAGTTCCACCTAGGTCCTTGGACCAGCAAAGAAGATATCAAGGTAATTCCCCTCGACGACTATGACTTCATACTCGGTTTGGGATTTCTCGACCGGATAAATGCGGGTGTCATGCCCTTCGCAGATTGCATATGTATCCTGGACAAGCGGTGCCAATGCATGGTCCCGATCTACCGCTAATCGGGACGCGATCAAAAAATGCTATCGACCATGCAGCTATCCAAAGGGCTGAAGAAAGGCGAGGTGACCTTCTTGGCAGCATTAAAGGAGGAGGGCGAGGAAGAAAACACGGTACCGGAAGAAGTATCCCGAGTCCTTGATGCCTTCCAAGACGTGATGCCGCCCGAGCTGCCCAAGAAGCTGCCTCCTCGGAGAGAGGTCGACCATCAGATTGAGCTGGTGCCCGATGCTCGACCACCGGCCATGGCTCCCTATCGCATGGCCCCGCCCGAGTTGGAGGAATTGAGGAAACAGCTCAAAGAGCTGCTCGATGCTAGGTATGTTCGGTCATCCAAGGCCCCGTTAGGTGCCCCGGTGTTGTTCCAAAAGAAGCATGACGGATCCCTCTGTATGTGTATCGATTACCGGGCATTGAACAAGCTGACCGTCAAGAATAAGTACCCGATTCCCCTTATTGCTGACTTGTTCGATCAGCTCGGAGAAGCCCGATGGTTCTCTAAGCTCGACCTTCGATCGTGGTACTATCAAGTGCGGATTGCCGAGGGGGATGAATCGAAGACAGCATGCGTGACCCGCTATGGATCATTCGAGTTCCTCGTCATGCCATTTGGCTTAACCAACGCGCCGGCTACGTTTTGCACACTCATGAACAAGGTACTGCATCCGTTCCTTGATCGATTCGTTGTAGTTTATCTTGATGATAAAGTGATATATAGCCGGACGCTTGAGGAGCATGTTGAACATCTGGGTCGAGTTTTCCGGACCCTTTGGGAAAAAGACTTGTATGTGAAACGAGAGAAATGTGCCTTCACACAAAAAGAGATCCCGTTCCTTGGGCACATCGTCGGGGGCGGACGTGTGCGGATGGACACGGCCAAGATCTGTGCCATTGTTGATTGGGAACCACCATCCAAGGTGACTGAGTTGAGATCCTTTTTCGGTCTCACGAACTATTATCGGCGCTTCAATTGGGAATATTCGCGCCTCACCGTGCCACTCACGGACATGCTGAAGAAAGAAAGGCCGTGGGAGTGGGCGGATCGGTGTCAAGAGGCGTTCAAGTGGTTGAAACGGGCCATGACTGAGGAGCCGGTTCTTATGTTGCCCGACTTCACCAAGCCATATGAAGTAGAGACCGATGCTTCTGATTTTGCCATCGGTGGAGTCTTAATGCAGGAAGGCCATCCGGTGGCCTTCGAGTCCCGAAAGCTGAATGATGCGGAGCGACGATACACGGGCCAAGAGAAGGAAATGACCGCGGTGGTGCATTGCCTTCGCACATGGAGGCACTATCTCTTGGGATCCCGGTTCATTGTGAGGACCGATAATGTGGCTACAAGCTACTTCCAAACTCAGAAGAAGCTTAGCCCGAAACAAGCTCGGTGGCAAGACTTCCTGGCCGAGTTTGATTATGCACTGGAATACAAGCCCGGAAAGTCCAATTCCGTGGCCGACGCCTTAAGCAGGAAGTTTGAATTGGCCAATGTGGTGAGCAGGCCCGATTGTCCGTGGGTTGATCGTATCAAGGAGGGGTTGAAGCATGATCAAACGGCCTAAGCACTCCTTCGATACGCCCAAGAGGGCTTGACGAGGAGATTTTGGCTTGAGGATGACCTCCTCTACACCAAAGGACGGCGACTCTATGTGCCGCTCCATGGCAAACTTCGAAGGGAAATCCTAATGGAGTGCCACGACTCCAAATGGGCGGGACATCCGGGACTCCACCGCCCCATGGCGCTCGTTGAGGATCAATACTATTGGCCACACA
>CM027847.1:14010363-14065363 GCA_016097595.1 Eucalyptus pumila
TGGTCATTTATTCGGTTGAGTGGGGGATGTAGTTCAGCTATTTGTGAAAATGCCTGCAGATCCTGTTCTGGCTGGAATCGCTCCTTCTAGCCGTTCTTCGGCTGTCAGCCCATTGGGGCATCCGACTCCCCCTCTTGGGGATGCTCTGCCTTCGGCTCAGAATGGTGTTGGTGTGGCGACCTCCTCCGGTCATCCACATCCGAGCAACAAAATGAAAGGCCTGCAGAGTTCTTCCTCAAGGCCACGCCAATCAAGAGGAAGAAGTCATAGACGCTCGGCCTCTAAGCGACCTCTTCAACCTCCGGTGGGTCACCATGATGCCCCGGCACGGTCTTGGGCAAATGTGGCTCGTTTGGCGGTGAAAGGATCTGAATTAACCTATGTTCCGCCCACTTTTGTGGATTGAGAGGCGGTTGTGAACCTCCCGGATGAAGCTCTCGACGCTATGGACCCGAAGTGGAATGATTGCTTGGTCGGATATCTGGCGGGGAGAAGGAAGCTCCCTTTCGGCTTGATGGAGCAATCGTTGAGGAAGGCGTGGGGCTCCAGAATTGGGGAGATCTTCGCCGATAATCAAGGATTTTTATTCCTCCAAATCCCGGATCCCGAGTTTAGGAGGAAAATCCTTGAAGGTGTGCCGGTGACGATTGCAAGGGTGCCGCTAATACTTCGGCAATGGAAGCCTCTTATGGACCTTAAGAGAGAAGACCAATCCGCCATTCCCGTTTGGATTCGGTTGCAGAATTTGCCTTTCGAGTGTTGGACGGTGCTGGCGATGAGCGCGATAGCGAGTGTGGTGGGGAAGCCGTTATATGTTGATCAACGGACTGATCAAATGCAGATGGTATCCTTCGCGAGAATTTGTGTTGAGATCACGACTGATAAGCCAAGAGTAAAGATGGCCAAGGTCACTTTGAAAGGAGTTTCGCGGTTTGTTAGCATTGAATATGAATGGCTCCCGGCTGCGTGTTTGGATTGCAACGTTTTTGGCCATAATTGCCGTGCTCCTCCTCAGGAACAGAGAGCCTCTGGGCGCAATCCGAATCCAAAACAGGCTGATCGTTGTCTAGCCAGACAGCCCTCGATCGTACCTACTCCGCCAGCCGTTCCATCCCCACCGGTTGTGGTTCCTTCGGGTCCACAGAGGGCGTCCTCTCCTCCCCCGGTTGAAGAGGTGTCGAAGCAGATTGTGCGAAGGACAGAAACTGCTCCTGGTCCGCCTCATGCTGCAGGAGGCATTCGTGTTCCACCTCAGTCGGAGGTGGAACCTGTTCGCCTACTGCCCGCCCCGGTTTCAATGCAGACCGCTCCAGCAGAGGACAGAGATCCTCCTCAAGTGAATCCAGCTCATCTGGCCGCTCAGAATCAACCTGGGAAAAAGGCTAAGAAAAAGAGAAAGAAGAAGAAGGGCTCCAAGACAGGAGAATCCTCCTCCTCCTCTTCGGCAGTCGCTGACCAGCACTCTAGGGGCAATCCGCCTACTACGGCTTCTCCTCCACCAGCCCCTGCTCAACCGCATTACTCTCGGGACAAACCGCCTGCTGCGGCTCCTCCTCACCCCGCCCCTGCCCGCAAGGGTGTTAGGGGCTCCAGTGCTCCCCCTAAGGTCATCCTATCTCTCACGGCGGGATCCCGGCCGCCCCCTGCTCTCCCCTTGAAGGCTGATCTTGAGTTGGATACGGATGAATCGGATGAATCCGATGTGGAGGCCCCCGATGGCTCGGATGTGGAGGCCCCCGTTGGCTCGGATGTGGAGGCCCCAGATGACTCTTCGGATGATGAGGACATCCCCTCCCCCGAGTCGTCGTTTCATCCTCCGCCCTTGGCCGTGACAAGTGTAGAGACCATTCAGGACAGGTTGCTTGCTCTAGCCCCTGATCCGGAGCCGGAGGAGATCGTTGTAGCGTCGGGAGCTTCTCGCCGCAAGTCTCAGAAATAGAGGTAGGCCTTTCCTCCTTCGTCTTTCTTTGTGTAGAGTAGAGTAGCCTGTACATAGTTTATATATGTATTTCGGTTTCTGGAGTATTAGAGGTCTTATGGATCCTTTGAGGAGAGCCGAGGTTCATAAATTGGCTCAGTCTAACGGCCTCTGTTTGGTCGGTTTATTGGAGACTAAAGTTCCGGAGTATCTCTTTG
The DNA here is from genome assembly GCA_016097595.1 of Eucalyptus pumila. NCBI lineage: Eukaryota > Viridiplantae > Streptophyta > Magnoliopsida > Myrtales > Myrtaceae > Eucalyptus > Eucalyptus pumila. The sequence goes on from CM027847.1 coordinate 14,012,500, forward strand.
GTCCCCTGTCGTCGGGGTTATTGTCTGGGTGGTCTTGGATTGCCAATTATGATTCTACTCCGGGAGGCAGGATTTGGGTTGGTTGGGACCCCTCGTTGGTAAATTTTGAGGTGATTTCCTCCACTGATCAAGCCATCCATGGTAGAGTCAAGCATGTTTCGTCGGGTCTCTGTTGCTGCATCTCGTTGGTTTATGGCCAGCACTCTTTTGTTTCTCGGAGGCCTCTGTGGGCGGACTTGATGAGAATGAGTTCTTGCATCTATGACCTTCCCTGGATGGTGGCGGGAGATTTCAACGCCATAAGGGACCCATCCGATAGGTTTGGCGGTACCAACACCTAGCCTCCTTCTTTTGATGAGTTTAATCAGTGTCTGCATCAAGCGGAGCTTGAGGATTTGAGATATGTGGGGCTTCGGTTTACTTGGTCGACGTCTTCGGGGGCTAATCGGAAAGCTAGGAAGATTGATCGGGTGTTAGTGAACAATTTATGGAGCTTGCATTTCTCCTTCGCAGAAAATTCGCTTCCGAATAAGAGAAATGCAAGCTCCATAAATTGTTCACTAACACCCGATCAATCTTCCTCGCTTTCCGATTGGCCCCCGAAGACGTCGACCAAGTAAACCGAAGCCTCACATATCTCAAATCCTCAAAGCTCCGCTGATGTAGACACTAATTAAACTCATCAAAAGAAGGAGGCCAGGCGTTGGTACCGCCAAACCTATCGGATGGGTCCCTTATGGCGTTGAAATCTCCCGCCACCATCCAGGGAAGGTCGTGGATGCAAGAACTCATTCTGATCAAGTCCGCCCCCAGAGGCCTCCGAGAAACAAAAGAGTGCTGGCCATAAACAACCGAGATGCAGCAACAGAGACCCGACGAAACATGCTTGACTCTACCATGGATGGCCTGATCAGTGGAGGAAATCACCTCAAAATTTACCAACGAGGGGTCCCAACCAACCCAAATCCTGCCTCCCAGAGTAGAATCATAATTGGCAACCCAAAACCACCCAGACAACAACCCCGACGACAGGGGACCAAAGAGATACTCCGAGACTTTAGTCTCCAATAAACCGACCAAACAGAGGCCGTTAGACTGAGCCAATTTACGAACCTCGGCTCTCCTTAAAGGATCCATAAGACCTCTAATACTCCAGAAACCGAAATACATATATAAACTATGTACAGGCTACTCTACTCTACACAAAGAAAGACGAAGGAGGAAAGGCCTACCTCTGTTTCTGAGACTTGCGGCGAGAAGCTCCCGACGCTACAACGATCTCCTCCGGCTCCGGATCAGGGGCTAGAGCAAGCAACCTGTCTTGAATGGTCTCTACACTTGTCACGGCCAAGGGCGGAGGATGAAACGGCGACTCAGGGGAGGAGATGTCCTCATCATCCGAAGAGTCATCTGGGGCCTCCACATCCGAGCCAACGGGGGCCTCCACATCCGAGCCATCGGGGGCCTCCACATCGGATTCATCCGATTCATCGGTATCCAACTCAAGATCAGCCTTCAAGGGGAGAGCAGGGGGCGGCCGGGATCCCACCGTGAGAGATAGGACGACCTTAGGGGGAGCACTGGAGCCCCTAACACCCTTGCGAGCAGGGGCGGGGTGAGGAGGAGCCGCAGCAGGCGGTTTGTCCCGAGAGTAATGCGGTCGAGAGGGGGCTGGTGGAGGAGAAGCCGCAGCAGGCGGATTGCCCCTAGAGTGCTGGTCAGCGACTGCCGAAGAGGAGGAGGAGGATTCTCCTGTCTTGGAGCCCTTCTTCTTCTTTCTCTTTTTCTTAGCCTTTTTCCCAGGTTGATTCTGAGCGGCCAGAGGAGCTGGATTCACTTGAGGAGGATCTCTGTCCTCTGCTGGAGTGGTCTGCATTGAAACCGGGGCGAGCAGTAGGCGAACAGGGTCCACCTTCGACTGAGGTGGAACACGAACGCCTCCAGCAGCATGAGGCGGACCAGGAGCAGTTTCTGTCCTTCGCACAATCTGCTCCGACACCTCTTCAACCGGGGGAGGAGAGGACGCCCTCTGTGGACCCGAAGGAACCACAACCGATGGGGATGGAACGGCTGGCGGAGTAGGTACGATCGAAGGCTGTCTGGCCGGACGATGATAAGCCTATTTTGGATTCGGATTGCGCCTAGAGGCTCTCTGTTCCTAAGGAGGAGCACGGCAATTATGGCCAAAAGCGTTGCAATCCAAACACGCAGCCGGGAGACATTCATATTCAATGCTAACGAACCGTGAAACTCCTTTCAAAGTGACCTTGGCCATCTTTACTCTTGGCTTATCAGCCGTGATCTCAACACAAATTCTCGCGAAGGATACCATATGCATTTGATCAGTCCGTTGATCAACATATAGCGGCTTCCCCACCACACTCGCTATCGCGCTCATCGCCGGCACCGTCCAACACTCGAAAGGCAAATTCCGCAACCGAATCCAAATGGGAATGACGGATTGGTCTTCTCTCTTAAGGTCCATAAGAGGCTTCCATTGCCGAAGTATTAGCGGCACCCTTGCAATCGTCACCGGCACACCTTCAAGGATTTTCCTCCTAAACTCGGGATCCGGGATTTGGAGGAATAAAAATCCTTGATCATCGGCGAAGATCTCCCCAATTCTGGAGCCCCACGCCTTCCTCAACGATTGCTCCATCAAGCCGAAAGGGAGCTTCCTTCTCCCCACCAGATATCAGACCAAGCAATCATTCCACTTCGGGTCCATAGCGTCGAGAGCTTCATCCGGGAGGTTCACAACCGCCTCTCCATCCACAAAAGTGGGCGGAACATAGGTTAATTCAGATCCTTTCACCGCCAAACGAGCCACATTTGCCCAAGACCGCGCCGGGGCATCATGATGACCCGCCGGAGGTTGAAGAGGTCGCTTAGAGGCCGAGTGTCTACGACTTCTTCCTCTTCATTGGCGTGGCCTTGAGGAAGAACTCTGCAGGCCTTTCATTTTGTCGCTCGGATGTGGATGACCGGAGGAGGTCGCCACACCAACACCATTCTGAGCCGAAGGCAGAGCATCCCCAAGAGGGGGAGTCGGATGCCCCAATGGGCTAACAGCCAAAGAACGGCTAGAAGGAGTGATTCCAGCCAGAACAGGATTTGCAGGCATTTTCACAAATAGCTGGACTGCATCCCCCACTCAACCGAATAAATGACCATCAAGAACAAGGGTGCGAATCTACCAACACTTCAATCGCCCCGGTACCAGAGGAGCCAGCAACTACAAAAACCGCAGCAAAGCACACCAGCACAGAAATCCCACACCAGCACAGAACCGAGCAGAAACTATGCAGCAGAGACGAATAGCTATAGGGAAGAAGGATCAACTGACCTGGGAAACGACACCAGGAGAATTCGAGCTAGGATGATGCAGGAGAACCACCTGGCAGAACCGAATCCCCACCCGCTTCCCTAAAGAGCTCGAATCCAGCAGCTTGCTGCAGCAGTTCGCAGGAACAGTTCGCAGGAGCCTGCGGAAACAAGCGAATCCGAAGCTGTAGGCCACGAAATGAGACGCCGTTTGGAGGGGTGGATCTGGAATCCTATACGACCTCCCTGTCCAAAAATGGGGCCAAACGAACAACCAGAACCCGCAGAACACTCGTTTCCAGAAGCTTGCTGCAGCAGTTGCAGAAGCAGTTCGCAGGAGGCCACGGAAACAACGAAATCCGAAGTTGTAGGCCACGAAATGAGACGCCTTTCGAAGGGCCAGATAGGGCATCCTATACGACCTCCCTGTCCAAAAATAGGGCCAAACAAACCGGCGAAACCACCCAAACCAACAACAGCCTCCACAGACAGCCCAGGCGAACGGTTTCTGGAAAAAGGCAGATTTCGAGTTCTAGCACAACCCAGCCAAATTCCTTCGGTGGGATGGAGGATGATAGTGAGAGGAGGATATCCTCCAAAAATCAACCCATTCCGACCAGGGGAACTCTCATGGGATGAAGAAAACCAGAAGAAAACCAGTGCAGAAATCTGGAAAACGAACCGGAGCTAGGTTTTCGTGTAACTTTTGATTCAGAGCATCCCAGCCAAAATCCTTCGGTGGGATGGAAGATGAGGATGAAAGGAAGCTATCCTCGAAATTTCATCCCATTCCAACCAGAGGAACTCCCTGTGGATGAATAAAACAGAAGCAAACCAGTGCAGAATCTGGAAAAAACGAACCAGAGCTTTGAATGCAGATATCTTTTGATCGAGACCAGCTTTTGCGATTTCCTTCCGTGGAGATGTAGAGGAGAGTGAGCGAGATCTTCCCTCCAAAAATCAGCCCATTCCGATGGCTACATCTCCGGGAATCAACATCTCAACCGGCTGATGAACAGTTGCTCGAGAAACCAGTAGAGAGAAAAGCCCGTGAACAGTACCCGCGAAGTGCGAAAATGGCAAAGCTGATGCTTTCGCAGTTGTTTTTTTTTTTGGTAAAGTTGCTTTCGCAGTTGTTTTTTTTTTTTTTTTTTTTGTAAAGGGTAATAATATATTGAGGTTTAACCAACAATTTACAAGATCATGCACCACAAAACTTGCACTCAACTAGACACAACATCTAATCGAGTGGAAGGGCGCCGGACTCAAGAGCGCACCGCAAAGCGGTCAAAGCAAACCGAGCCAAACAAGCAGCCCAAGAGAGACGGCCACGCAGGGGGGTGACAACCAACAAAACAAAACAGCTTAACCTACCCAAAGGCGGCCACGCAGGGCCAAAAACCAACAACTAACAAAACAAAAGCGGAACAGAACGAAGAAACGCCAAGAGGGCGAGGCACCGACGATTCCAGACAAACCCCATCAAAAGGTGCAGTCGAGCCAGGAGAAACGACGAAGGCAGGAGAAGGCACCGGCAATGCTAGACCAAGGAGGACTAGCCGATCGGCATAGGAGAACTGAAAATAGCAGGGTCAAGGCCCCAGTTCCGTTGTAACCTCCTATTTCTCGGACAATCTTCCACATTCTTGAAAGTTAAGGCTTTATCCTTAACAACTTTAATGAGATGCTTCTTGACAGCCGCAACTACGACCGGATGCTCTCTAAAGAGAATGTCGTTTCTGAGAGGAATTTCATGGCCCACTTCAGATTTTCCACCCACGTCCCGTTCCTCCACGGGAGGTTACTCTTGGACGCCCAAAAGTAAGCCATACTAGCCGTGATGCAAAGAATCGAAGAAGAGGTGGTCAATAGAATCTGGCGTGAGCTTGCAAAAGGCACAAACTTCTCTCCCAATTCTCCCATAAGACATAAGAAAAACTTGTGTAGGGAGACGGTTCTTTATGATCAGCCAGAGATTGAATTGGTATCTCGGAGTGATGGCCTTATTCCAAATAAAGGAAGACCAATCCACCCTTGCTTTCCTTCTCCTGAAGATATGCCAAGCTGAGGCGACTGAAAAGAGACCGGATGGATTGTCACTTCAAATAAATCTATCCGGGCCCTCGGAGAGGAGCGGAAGGGGCTGGTTCCAAGAATCTAAAACATCCCAAGACTTGACCAAAGAGAATAGGTCTGCAACAGTTGCACACCTAGGAAGCCCCGAATCCAATATAGTCTCGCTCCGAACAAATGGTCTCCGGCGGACCTCTTTGATGCCGGTGGTCAAACCAAAGGAAACCCTTCGCCCATCTCCAATCCTCCAGCAGAAATTGAGTCGAAATTTGGATCTCAGTTGGAGGATTTTCTTCCATGCCCACGAGCAATGCGTCGGAGCCTTAGCCACCCAGAAATTCATCCCTCTTTTCAGAAAGGTAGAGTGTATCCACTTGCACCATAAGGACTCCTTATCCGTGAAGAGGGTCCAGATGTGTTTAAGCATCGCAGCCTTGTTGCACTCTCGCAGATTGCGAATTCCAAGACCTCCTTCCTCCCTTGGGAGGCATACATCCTCCCAGGACACTTTCGCTCCTCCCTTTCCAAGGGCAGGACCCTTCCAAAGGAATTGTCTAAGGATCTGCTCAATACGGTCTAAGACCACCATAGGAATAACGAAGACACTAGCCCAATAAGCTTGTATAGCATGGAGCACTGACCTTATAAGCTGAACTCTCCCAGCAAAGGAAAGAAAGCGATGAGTCCAGGATTGCACTCTCGCTGTAATACGGTCCACTAAGGACACACAGTCCGCCTTGCCAAGTCTTGAGGAAATAATTGGAGCTCCTAGGTAACGCACTGGCAGCTTCCCTTCGACAAATCCAAAGGTGTCCTTGATCTGACACTTCAGGTCATCCGAGCCCCCTCCAAGAAAAACCTCACTTTTGCTATTATTCGGCTTCAATCCACTCCAAGCGGCGAATGTGTCCAGACCATCCTTCAGGAGCAAGGTGGAGGCCATATCCGCACGGCAAAAGAGAAATACATCATCTCGCAAAGAAAAGATGTGATAATCTAGTGGCCTTGCACCTCCAGGAGAATTTGAAACCCGGCTGCTCCGCACGAGAAGTGAGGATCCCTGAGAAGACTTCCATAACCAAGGTGAAAAGATAAGGAGACATAGGGTCACCTTGTCGAAGGCCTCGGCTACTCGAGAAGAATCCATGGAGCTCCCCATTCAAGGAAATAGAAAACATAGGTGTGCGCACACAAACCATGATAAGACGAATAAGATGGTCTAGGAAACGAAAAGCACGCAGAACCAGCTCCAGGAAGTCCCAGTCTACCGTGTCGTATGCTTTCTGAAAATCCACCTTGACAAAGACATTTGGGAACGAATGGTGAAGATGGAACCCGGCAAATAACTCCCGAGCAAGGAGAATATTATCCCTAATCCGTCGACCCTTGACGAATGCATTTTGAGAAGGGGCGATGGTGTCCCAAGCACCGCGGCTACACGGTTGGCTAAGACCTTGGTAATACATTTATAGATCGTGTTGCCGCAAGCAATGGGCCTATAATCATTTACCGAGGTAGCATTAGGCACCTTTGGAATTAACACCAAGATGGTGGAATTAATCTCCCTTAGAAGTCTCCCCGTAACCGGAAATCCTTTGCTTCAATGACCAATGGTCCAACAAGGTCCCAATTGCTCTTGAAGAATTCGACACCAAACCCATCCGGCCCCGGGGCCTTCCCACGAGCTAGAGAGAACATGGTATCCTTAATTTCCTTCTCTGAAAAGGGGCGGGCGAGAGAAGCAATCTGATCTTCCGTGAGCGGACATCGAATAACTTGCTGCAAGTCTCCCAACCCCGGCCTGATAGGGAGGGTACGCGGCGCAAACAGCTCTTTAAAGTGAGTGACAAATGTGTCCTGCACACGGAACGGCTCAGTGACTAGATTCCCATCTCTATCAAGAACCGAGATAATCCTATTCCTCATTTGCCTTGTAGTCACCGAATGATGAAAGTACTTAGTGTTCTTGTCACCATTCTCAAGCCAACGAATTCTGGATTTCTGTCTAAAGAAAGCCTCCTCCTGACTTTTCAATTCTACAAAGGTCCTGCGATGACTCTTCTCAAGCTCTGCCAAGAGGATGTTGGTCGGATCCTGCTGAAGGTCGATTTGCGCTAACCTAAAAGCATTCCTAGATTGAGCAACCCTCTCGGATATGCTAGAGAAGGAATCTCTATTCAACTGCTTAAGACGACCCTTAAGAGCTTTCAACTTGGTAACTAGTCTATAAATGGGCACTCCTTCCACGGGGGCCTCCCACACCTGATTAACAATGGCCTGAAAGGAAGGATGCTCCATCCAGAAGTCAAAGAATTTGAAGGGCTTCCTTCGCAGAACTGGTTGGATAACCTTTACTACCATAGGGGAGTGGTCGGAAATACCGGAGGTCAGAAAATTCGCTTCCGAATAAGAGAAATGCAAGCTCCATAAATTGTTCACTAACACTCGATCAATCTTCCTCGCTTTCCGATTAGCCCCCGAAGACGTCGACCAAGTAAACCGAAGCCCCACATATCTCAAATCCTCAAGCTCCGCCTGATGCAGACACTGATTAAACTCATCAAAAGAAGGAGGCCAGGCGTTGGTACCGCCAAACCTATCGGATGGGTCCCTTATGGCGTTGAAATCTCCCGCCACCATCCAGGGAAGGTCATAGATGCAAGAACTCATTCTGATCAAGTCCGCCCACAAAGGCCTCCGAGAAACAAAAGAGTGCTGGCCATAAACCACTGAGATGCAGCAACAGAGACCCGACGAAAGATGCTTGACTCTACCATGGATGGCCTGATCAGTGGAGGAAATCACCTCAAAATTTACCAAATAGGGTCCCACCCAACCCAAATCCTCGCCTCCCGGAGTAGAATCATAATTGGCAATCCAAGACCACCCGCACAACGCCCCGACGACGGGGACCGAAGAGATAATCCGGGACTTTAGTCTCCAATAAACCGACCAAACAGAGGCCGTTAGACTGAGCCAAATTACGAACCTCGGCTCTCCTCAAAGGATCCATAAGACCTCTAATATTCCAGAAACCGAAATACATATATATAACTATGTATAGGCTACTCTACTCTACACAAAGAAAGACAAAGGAGGCAAGGCCTACCTCTGTTTCTGAGACTTGCGGCGAGAAACTCCCGACGCTTCCACGATCACCTCCGGCTCCGGGTCAGGGGCTCGAGCAAGCAACCTGTCCTGAATGGTCTGTACGCTTGTCACGGTCAAGGGCGGAGGATGAAACGGCGACTCAGGGGAAGAGATGTCCTCATCATCCGAAGAGTCATCGGGGGCCTCCACATTCGAGCCAACGGGGGCCTCCACATCCAAGCCCTCGGGGGCCTCCACCTCGGATTCATCCGATTCATCCGTCTCCAACTCAATATCAGGCTTCAAGGGGAGAGCAGGGGGCGGCCGGGATCCCGCCGTGAGAGATAGGACGACCTTAGGGGGAGCATTGGAGTACCTAACACCCTTGCGAGCAGGGGTGGGGTGAGGAGGAGCCACTGCAGGCGGTTTGTCCCGAGAGACCAGCGATCGAGCAGGGGCGGGTGGAGGAGAAGCCGTAACAGGCGGAATGCCCCTAGAGTGCTGGTCAGCGACTGCCGAAGAGGAGGAGGAGGATTTCTCCTGTGTTGGAGGCCTTCTTATTCTTCTTCTTTTTCTTAGCCTTTTTCCCAGGTTGATTTTGGTCGGGCAGAGGAGCTGGGATCGCTTGAGGAGGATCTCTGCCCTCTGCTGGAGCAGTCTGCATTGAAACCGGGGCGGGCAGCAGTCGAACAGGGTCCACCTCCGCCTGAGGTGGAACACGAACGCCTCCTGCAGCATGGGGTGGACCAGGGGCAGTTTCTGTCCTTCGCACAACCTGCTCCGACACCTCTTCAAGCGGGGAAGGAGAGGACGCCCTCTGTGGACCCAAAGGAACCACAACCGGTGGGGCTGGAACGGCTGGCGGAGTAGGTGCGATCGAAGGCTGTCTGGCCGGACGACGAGCAGCCTGATTTGGATTCGGATTGCGCCCAGAGGCTCTCTGTTCCTGAGGAGGAGCACGGCAGTTATGGCCAAACGCGTTGCAATCCAAACACGCAGTCGGGAGCCATTCATATTCAATGGTAACGACCCGCGAAACTCCTTTCAAAGTACTTAACTCTTGTCTTATCAATCGTGATCTCAACACAAATCCTCGCGAAGGATAACATCTGCATTTGATCAGTCCGTTGATCAACATATAGCGGCTTCCCCACCGCACTCGCTATCGCGCTCATCGACGGCACCGTCCAACACTCGAACGGCAAATTCCGCAGCCGAATCCAAACGGGAATGGCGGATTGGTCTTCTCTCTTAAGGACCATAAGAGGCTTCCAATGCCGAAGTCTTAGCGGCACCCTTGCAATCGTCACCCGCCCATCTTCAAAGATTTTCCTCTTAAACCCGGGATCCGGGATTTGGAGGAATAAAAAACCCTGATCATCGGCGAAGATCTCCCCAATTCTGGAGCCCCACACCTTCCTCAACGAATGCTTAATCAAGCCGAAAGGGAGCTTCCTTGTCCCCATCAGATATCCGACCAAGCAATCATTCCATTTCGGGTCCATGGCGTCGAGGGCTTTGTCCGGGAGGTTCACCACCGCTTCTCCATCCACAATCGTGGGCGGAATATCGGTTAGTTCAGATCCTTTCACCGCCAAACGAGCCACATTTGCCCAAGAACGCGCTGGGGCCTCATGGTGACCCGCCGGAGGTTGAATAGGTCGCTTAGAGGCCGAGCGTCTGCGACTTCTTCCTCTTGATTGGCGTGGCCTTGAGGACGAATTCTGCCGGCCTTTCATCCTGTTCAGGAGTGGATGACCCGAGGAGGACGCCCCACCAATACCATGCTGAGTCGAAGGAAGAGCATCCCCAAGAGGAGATGTCGGCTGCCCCAATGGGCTGACAACCGAAGAACGGCCAGGGGGAACGATTCCAGCCAGAACAGCATCTGCAGGCATTTTCACAAGTAGCTGGACTGCTTCCCCCACTCCACCGAATAAAAGACCATCGAGAACTAGGGTGCTAATCTGCCTATACTTCAAACGCTCCCCCGTACCAGCGGAGCCAGCAAACTCCAGAAAACGCAGCAAGCACACCAGCAACGAAATCACACCAGCACAGATCCGAGCAAGACTATTCAGCAGAGACGAACAGCTATAGGGAAGGAAGATCGACTGACCTGGGAAACAACACCAGGAGAAGTCGAGATAGGATGATGTAGGAGAATCCCCAGGCAGAACCGAATCCCCAGCCGCTTCCCTTTAACCCGCAGCTGAGGAGCGAACAGCAGCTCCCACGTACAGTCGCGTGCAGCAGCTTGTTCGGACGGAATTCCTCAACCAGCTCAACCCAACCAGAGACATTCGGAGGGTGCGAAGGGCTAAGTGTGGCGAGACTCTCTTCCGAAAATCAGCCAAAAACTCCCATGGGAACTCCCCAAACGAACAGCAGAACAGACGGAAACCAGAGGAGAAAACTGCAGAAATTCGTAACCTAGGCCAGACGATTTCTCTGCATGCAGGCCATCTTTTGCGAAACCGTTCAGTGGAAACGTAGAGGGGACTGAGCTGAAGCTTCCTTCCGAAAATCAGCCGAAACCACCTATCGTAGCTCCTCAAACGAACAAAAGATCAGCCAGAAACCAGAGAGAAAAACTGGGCAGAAATTCGTAACCTAAGCCAGACGATTTCTTTGTACACAGGCCATCTTTTGCGAAACCGTTCGGTGGGAACGTAGAGGGGCTTGAGCTGAAGCTTCCTTCAGAAAATCAGCCGAAGACACCCATCGTAGCTCCTCAAACGAACAAAAGAACAGCCGGAAACCAGAGGAGAAAAACTGGGCAGAAATTCGTAACCTAGGGCAGACGATTTCTCTGCATGTAGGCCATCTTTCGCGAAACCGTTTGGTGGAAACGTAGAGGGGACTGAGCTGAAGCTTCCCTCCGAAAATCAGTGCATTCCGACACCCATAGCCACGGGAATCAGCAACACACCAGACGGATGAACAATGACTCGGGAATCCGAGTTGAGAGCATCCCATGAACAGTACCCGAGAGTTCCGAAAATGGCAAAGCTCCTTGCTTTCGCAGTTGTTTTTTTTTTTTTTTTTTGGTAAAGGGTAATAATATATTGAGCTTTAACCAACAATTTACAAGATTAGGCACCACAAAACTTGCACTCAACAAGACACAACGTCTAATCGAGTGGAAGGGCGCCGGACTCAAGAGCGCACCGCAAAGCGGTCAAAGCAAGCCGGGCCAAACAAGCAGCCCAAGAGAGACAGCCACGCAGGGCCGGGACAACCAACTAAATAAAACAGCCTAACCTACCCAAAGGGCGGCCACGCAGGGCCAGAAACCAAACAACTAACAAAACCAAAAGCGGAACAGAAACGAAGAACGCCAAGAGGGCGAGGCGCCGACGAATCCAGACAAACCCCATCAAAAGGTGTAGTCGAGCCAGGAGAAACAGCGAAGGCAGGAGAAGGCACCGGCAATGCTAGATCAAGCAGGACTAGCCGATCGGCATAGGAGAACCGAAAATAGCAGGGTCAAGGCCCCAGTTCCGTTGTAACCTCCTATTTCTCGGACAATCTTCCACATTCTTGAAAGTTAAGGCTTTATCCTTAACAACTTTAATGAGATGCTTCTTGACAGCCGCAACTACGACCGGATGCTCTCTAAAGAGAATGTCGTTTCTATACTTCCAAATGAGATGGCAAAGAGCACCGATAGAGAAACGACCAATGGAATGATAGAAGTCTTTACCTGAGAGGAATTTCATGGCCCACTTCAGATTTTCCACCCACGTCCCGTTCCTCCACGGGAGGTTACACTTGGACGCCCAAAAGTAAGCCATACTAGCCGTGATGCAGCAACTGAAGAAGAGGTGGTCAATAGAATCTGGCATGAGCTTGCAAAAGGCACAAACTTCTCTCCCAATTCTCCCATAAGACATAAGAAAAGCTTGTGTAGGGAGACGGTTCTTTATGATCAGCCAGAGATTGAATTGGTATCTCGGAGTGATGGCCTTATTCCAAATAAAGGTAGACCAATCCACCCTTGCTTTCCTTCTCCTGAAGATATGCCAAGCTGAGGCGACTGAAAAGAGACCGGATGGATTGTCACTCCAAATAAATCTATCAGGGCCCTCGGAGAGGAGCGGAAGGGGCTGGTTCCAAGAATCTAAAACTGTCCTGAAGACTTGACCAGCGGAAGAGAATAGGTCTGCAACAGTTGCACACCTAGGAAGCCCCGAATCCAATATAGTCTGCTCTGAACAAATGGTCTCCAGCGGACCTCTTTGATGCCAGTGGTCAAACCAAAGGGAGACCCTTCGCCCATCTCCAATCCTCCAGCAGAAATTGAGTCGAAATTCGGATCTCAGTTGGAGGATTTTCTTCCATGCCCACGAGCAATGCGTCGGAGCCTTAACCACCCAGAAATTCATCCCTCTTCTCAGAAAAGTAGAGTGTATCCACTTGCACCATAAGGACTCCTTATCCGTGAAGAGGGTCCAGATGTGTTTAAGCATCGCAGCCTTGTTGCACTCTCGCAGACTGCGAATTCCAAGACCTCCTTCCTCCCTTGGGAGGCATACATCCTCCCAGGACACCTTAGCTCCTCCCTTTCCAAGGGTAGGACCATTCCAAAGGAATTGTCTAAGGATCTGTTCAATACGATCTAAGACCGCCATAGGAATAACGAAGACACTGGCCCAATAAGCTTGTATAGCATGGAGCACTGACCTTATAAGCTGAACTCTCCCAGCAAATGAAAGAAAGCGATGAGTCCAGGATTGCACTCTCGCTATAATACGATCCACTAAGGACACACAGTCCGCCTTGCCAAGCCTAGAGGAAATAATTGGAGCTCCTAGATAACGCACCGGCAGCTTCCCTTCCACAAATCCAAAGGTGTCCTTGATCTGACACTTCAAGTCATCCGAGCCCCCTGCAAGAAACACCTCACTTTTGCTACTGTTCGGCTTCAATCCACTCCAAGCGGCGAATGTGTCCAGGCCATCCTTCAGGAGCAAGGTGGAGGCCATATCCGCACGGCAAAAGAGAAAGACATCATCTGCAAAGAAAAAATGTGATAATCTAGTGGCCTTGCACCTCCAGGAGAATTTGAAGCTCGGCTGCTCCGCACGAGAAGTGAGGATCCCTGAGAAGACTTCCATAACCAAGGTAAAAAGATAAGGAGACATAGGGTCACCCTGTCGAAGGCCTCGGCTACTCGGGAAGAATCCATGGAGCTCCCTATTCAAGGAGATAGAAAACATAGGTGTGCGCACACAAACCATGATAAGAAGAATAAGATGGTCCGGGAAACGAAAAGCACGTAGAACCAGCTCTAGGAAGTCCCAGTCTACCGTATCGTATGCTTTCTGAAAATCCACCTTGACAGCACATTTGGGAACGAATGGCTGAAGATGGAACCCGGCAAATAACTCCTGAGCAAGGAGAATATTATCCCTAATCTGCTGACCCTTGACGAATGCATTCTGAGAAGGGCTTATGGTGTCCTGAAGCACTGTGGCTACACGGTTGGCTAAGACCTTGGTAATACATTTATAGATCGTGTTGCAGCAAGCAATGGGCCTATAATCATTTACCGAGGTAGCATTAGGCACCTTTGGAATTAACACCAAGATGGTGGAATTAATCTCCCTTAGAAGTCTCCCCCGTAACAAGGAAATCCTTTGTCGCTTCAATGACCAATGGTCCAACAAGGTCCCAATTGCTCTTGAAGAATTCGACACCAAACCCATCCGGCCTCGGGGCCTTCCCACGGGCTAGAGAGAACATGGTATCCTTAATTTCCATCTCTGAAAAGGGGCGGGCGAGAGAAGCGATCTGATCTTCCGTGAGCGGACATCGGATAACTTGCTGCAAGTCTCCCAACCCCGGCCTAAGAGGGAGGGTACGTGGCGCAAACAGCTCTTTAAAGTGAGTGACAAATGTGTCTTGAACACGGATCGGCTCAGTGACAAGATTCCCATCTCTATCAAGAACCGAGATAATCCTATTCCTCATTTGCCTTGTAGTCACCGAATGATGAAAGTACTTAGTGTTCTTGTCACCATTCTCAAGCCAACGAATTCTGGATTTCTGTCTAAAGAAAGCCTCCTCCTGACTTTTCAATTTTATAAAGGTCCTGCGATGACACTTCTCAAGCTTCGCCAAGAGGATGTTGGTCGGATCCTGCTGAAGGTCCACTTGCGCTAACCTAAAAGCATTCCTGGATTGAGCAACCCTCTCGGATATGCTAGAGAAGGAATCTCTATTCAACTGCTTAAGACGACCCTTAAGAGCTTTCAACCCGGGTAACCGGTCTATAAATGGGCACTCCTTCCCCCGGGGCCTCCCACACCCGATTAACAATGGCCTGAAAGGAAGGATGCTCCATCCAGAAGTCAAAGAATTTGAAGGGCTTCCTTCGCAGAACTGGTTGGATAACCTTGACTACCATAGGGGAGTGGTCGGAAATACCGGAAGTCAGAAAATTCGCTTCCGAATAAGAGAAATGCAAGCTCCATAAATTGTTCACTAACACTTGATCAATCTTCCTCGCTTTCCGATTAGCCCCTGAAGACGTCGACCAAGTAAACCGAAGCCCCACATATCTCAAATCCTCAAGCTCCGCCTGATGCAGACACTGATTAAACTCATCAAAAGAAGGAGGCCAGGCGTTGGTACCGCCAAACCTATCGGATGGGTCCCTTATGGCGTTGAAATCTCCCGCCACCATCCAGGGAAGGTCGTAGATGCAAGAACTCATTCTGATCAAGTCCGCCCACAGAGGCCTCCGAGAAACAAAAGAGTGCTGGCCATAAACAACCGAGATGCAACAACAGAGACCCGACGAAACATGCTTGACTCTACCATGGATGGCCTGATCAGTGGAGGAAATCACCTCAAAATTTACTAGCGAGGGGTCCCAACCAACCCAAATCCTGCCTCCCGGAGTAGAATAATAATTGGCAATCCAAGACCACCCAGACAACAGCCCCGATGACAGGGGACCAAAGAGATACTCCGGGACTTTAGTCTCCAATAAACCGACCAAACAGAGGCCGTTAGACTGAGCCAATTTACGAACCTCGGCTCTCCTCAAAGGATCCATAAGACCTCTAATATTCCGTAAAACCGAAATACATATATAAACTATGTACAAAGGCTACTCTACTCTACACAAAGAAAGACAAAGGAGGCAAGGCCTACCTCTGTTTCTGAGACTTGCGGCGAGAAGCTCCCGACGCTCCAACGATCTCCTTCGGCTCCGGATCAGGGGCTAGAGCAAGCAACCTGTCCTGAATGGTCTCTACACTTGTCACGGCCAAGGGCGGAGGATGAAACGGCGACTCAGGGGAGGAGATGTCCTCATCATCCGAAGAGTCATCGGGGGCCTCCACATCCGAGCCAACGGGGGCCTCCACATCTGTGGCATCCTAGAATTCCTTGCCGGTCATTAGGGGTGCTCAAATTAATATCTTGCATTTAGACTTTGGCCAAGCTCTTAGTGAATAATTAATTGACAGAAAAATTCTAGTTTTGGCCATGTGGGTTTATGGATTGAAATTTATTAAGATAGGTCACAAAGTTTTGTGGTTTATAAATTTCAATTAGGTGTTTATAAAATTTAGGTTTAAGGAGGATTATTAGGATGAGATATGGGCCAAAGCATTAGCTTAAAACCAGCCCATAACCTCACCCCATTTTCGGCCATTTGGGCTTAGTTGCGGAGCCCAAAGGAGGAGGAAGGATCGCCGGCCCATTGCTGGCCCAAGCCCAGCCGAAGATGGAGGCCCATCTTGCATGAAGGAGGCCATGTGTTTCCTCCGAGCTGCCAAGTGGCGTGGAGGCTGTGCAAGGTGTGGCTGCCCCCATTGGCCATCTTGGGCGGCCACATGCAATATAAAAGCCACCAAGAAAGGAGAGAGAATGGCTGGTTAGCCATTCGGCCAAGAGAGAAAGGGGGAGAGAGAGAGAACCGTGCGAGAGAGAGAGGAAGAGGGTGCGGCCGAGAGAGGGAGGCCGAGAGAGGAAGGAGCCGTCGCCGTCCATCCGCCGTGTTCGTCTGCTGTGTGCCGTCGTTTTCTTTGGTCTAGAGGCAAGTGGAGTCCTCTAACTTCTCTTGCATGCTTGTATATTGGTTGTTTGTTAGATTTTGGGTGTTTTAAGTGAGAAAAACCGAGGTAAGGTTGGCTCGTTCTTAAGTCGTGTGACTGTTCTTACTCGGGTTGTGTGAGTCAGTAACTTGTTTGAGCTTGCATGTGTGTTTGGAGTCAGATTTTTGCTTCGATGTCTTCATGAAAGTTATAGCTAACATCCTGTACTATAATATACTGAAATTTTGTGAAAAATTATGGAGATTTGAGGGGTTAAAGTCTTGTTATACGGAGACCTCAGATCTGGAGAGTTTTTACTGACCTCTTGCTGGATTTGTGGTTGCATGTTGGATTTTGTTGGGAATCTCACTTCGATTTCTTCATTAAAGTTGTAGGTAACATCTTAAACTACAACATACTCAAATTTTAAGTGAAATGAACAATTATAGCCTAGTAAATCGGCTAGATCTTGGAGACGATGATTCTAGTGATGTGTTCCGAGACACCCGAGACTTCATGGACTTAAATGGTGACCATAATTTGGTTATTTGACCTAGATCTCTTCATAAAACTTGTAGAGGATACCTTTATGTATAACATATCTAAATTTCAGAGGAAACGAAAGAGAATAGCTAGGTGAAACCTCAATATTTCGGAGATGTGTTTACTGGACGATGCGGTAAGGATTCTAGAAGTTTCGTGAGGTTGTATAAAATAATATAAAAATAATATGGCTTGGATTTCTTCATGAAAGTTGTGCGAAAATGTCTTGGCTATCACTCTGTAAAATTTCGTAATTTTTGGAGGCCATATGGATATTTTAATCGAATTTATTCAGAAACTGTGCATTCTGGTTGTTATCCGAATATTATGTGCTATTTAGTGGAAATTGTGAAATTGTGTGAAATTCAAGTTGGCCATGAATTTTGCATAAAATTGTCATCCTATTGGTTTGATTAATGATTGCTTGAATTTTATGATTTTTGGAAAATCATAGATATTGAGTTTAATATTTATTTATGGAAATAATTAAATATGACAATAAAAATAAATAAAAATAATAAAAATAAAAAAATAATAATGGATTATTTTATTGGCCATAAATTCCATTGAATAATTATGCATTGTTGCATGTATGATAAGACATTGGTGTATGTATGACCATGAATTGTGATGCATGTGTGAATCATATGCCATGTAATGATGAGATCAAAATGATGGTAAATGTGGATAATGATAAGTGAGGAAGTGGTTGTGGTGGATGATGATGCTCGGTGGCCTAGTGGCATAATTTCAGAGATTCCCCGGGAGTGTTGGGATGCCCGGTGGTATACGGTACGTAATTCCAGGGGAGGCCTGGTGGTATGTCGACATAATTCCTAAGCCCGGAGGTTTTTGCCTAGGGGATGCCTCGCGATGCCGGATTGGGGTGCGGGATGCCTGGCTATAAGGGTAAAGGCTGGAAGCCCTGTCAGAGGTTTCTGCCCGAAGGGAATGCCTCGTGATGCTAGTTGGGATGCGAGATGCCGGAATGTGGAGGGCCTGGAAGCCCCAGTGGCCATGGGATGGCTGGAATGCTGGGAACCCCGTCGGAGGTCTTTGCCCAAGGGATGATGAAATTGATGAATTGAGAAATGGGTGATGTGGTGATCAAATTAAAAGCTAAAAGTGGAAATTAAATCATGATATGCATGATATGATATGCATGATGAAATGCATGATGATGATGATGATGATGATATGTGATGTGAAATAATGATGATCACCCATGATATGATATGCATGATGATATGCATGATGATGATGATGATGATGATGATGATGATGATGATGATATGTGATGTGAAATAATGATGATCACCCGTGACATGATATGCATGATGATATGCATGATAATGATGATGATGAGGATATGTGATGTGATATGATGATCACCCATGATATGATATGCATGATGATATGCATGATAATGATGATGATGAGGATATGTGATGTGATATGATGATCACCCATGATATGATATGCATGATGATATGCATGATAATATGTACGATAATAATGATGATGATGATGATATGTGATGTGATATGATGATCACCCATGACATGATATGCATGATGATATGCATGATGATGATGATGATGATGATGATGATGATGATATGTGATGTGATATGATGATCACCCATGACATGATATGCATGATGATATGCATGATAATGATGACGATGATGATGATATGTGATGTGATATGATGATCACCTATGATATGATATGCATGATGATATGCATGGTAATGTTAATGATGATGATATATGATATGGCTCGAAGACATGTATGATGAAATGATGCTATGATGATGATGTCATGTATGAGGTAATGATGCCATAACATGTATGTTACAATGATGATACACATGAATGTGTTATGAATTGGTATGACGATGCATGATAGTAATGCGCATGGCTTCAAGGTAAGTAATGCCTGCAATGCATGTATGATTGCATGATGCATTGAGTTGTTATTGGATTTCATCTGTCTGGCAGTGGTTATCACCCCTTTTTTGACCAACATTTCAGATTAGTAGATGGTTTGAGCGGTTGGATATGACCGCGAGGAGAACGATAGCAAAGGAGGGAACCTTTGGACGCCGACACTGGATGATGGACCTTAAGCATGCGATTGTGGGAAGAAATGTCGGTCATCTTTGAAGTATAGCCATGTATAGGAAACTATGGCATTTCGATGTACCGACTAAAGATGTCCATCTGCTTTATGTAAATAAAAGTGTACGGCTTTAACTTATATAAGATGTTTAGTAGGTGTGCATCATTTTCTAAATATAGGGAAGGGAGTTTGCTAGATGTGCTTCCGTATATGAATTGTGCAAGGGACCTATCAAAAAAAAATGTGTAAATCCCCATGGTTGTATGGACCCGCTACAATAGAAACGGT
Organism: Eucalyptus pumila; assembly: GCA_016097595.1. Classification (NCBI taxonomy): domain Eukaryota; kingdom Viridiplantae; phylum Streptophyta; class Magnoliopsida; order Myrtales; family Myrtaceae; genus Eucalyptus; species Eucalyptus pumila. The sequence goes on from CM027847.1 coordinate 14,031,992, forward strand.
ATCAGAGTGATATGTTAATAAGAAAAGTGAAAGGTAAGTGAACTGTGGCGACCCAAATCGGATCGTGGGCCGTCGAGGGGTGTCACAACATCCGAGCCATCGGGGGCCTCCACCTCCGATTCATCCGATTCATCCGTATCCAACTCATGATCAGCCTTCAAGGGGAGAGCAGGGGGCGGCCGGGATCCCGCCGTGAGAGATAGGATGACCTTAGGGGGAGCACTAGAGCCCCTAACACCCTTGCGAGCAGGGGCGGGGTGAGGAGGAGCCGCAGTAGGCGGTTTGTCCCGAGAGTAATGCGGTCGAGCAGGGGCGGGTGGAGGAGAAGCCGCAGCAGGCGGATTGCCCCTAGAGTGCTGGTCAGCGACTGCCGAAGAGGAGGAGGAGGATTCTCCTGTCTTGGAGCCCTTCTTCTTCTTTTTCTTTTTCTTAGCCTTTTTCCCGGTTGATTCGAGCGGGCGGGAGCTGGATTCACTTGAGGAGGATCTCTCGTCCTCTCCGCTGGAGCAAGCCCGTGAAACCGGGCGGGCGGACGAACGGGTCCACCTCCGACTGAGGTGGAACACGAACGCCTCCTGCAGCATGAGGCGGACCAGGAGCAGTTTCTGTCCTTCGCACAATCTGCTCCGACACCTCCTCAAGTGGGGGAGGACAGGACGCCCTCTGTGGACCCGAAGGAACCACAACCGGTGGGGATGGAATGGCTGGTGGAGTAGGTGCGATCGAAGGCTATCTGGCCGGACGACGAGTAGCCTGTTTTGGATTCGGATTGCGCCCAGAGACTCTCTGTTCCTGAGGAGGAGCACGGCAATTATGGCCAAAAGCGTTGTAATCCAAACACGCAGCCGGGAGCCATTCATATTCAATGCTAACGAACCGCGAAACTCCTTTCAAAGTGACCTTGGCCATCTTTACTCTTGGCTTATCAGCCGTGATCTCCACACAAATTCTCGCGAAGGATACCATCTGCATTTGATCAGTCCGTTGATCAACATATAGCGGCTTCCCCACCACACTCGTGTGGCACCCCTTGACGGCCCCCGATCCGTTCCGGGTCGCCACAGTTCGCTTACCTTTCACTATCCTTATTAACATATCACTCTGATACCGTTTCTATTGTAGCGGGTTCATACAACCATGGGGGTTTACATCTTTTATTAACGGTCCCTTGCGCAATTTACATAACGGAAGCATATCCAACAATTCCCTTCCCTACATTCAGAAATTGATGCACACCAACTAAACATTTATAGGTAAAAGCCGTACACTTTTGTTTACATAACTTGATGGACATCATTAGTCGATACATCAAAATGCCATAGTCTTTCTATACTTGGCTATATTTCAAAAGATGACCGACGTCTCTTCCAACAGTCGTATACTTTAGAGTCCATCGATTAGTGTCGGCGTCCAAAAGTTCCCTCCTTTGCTATCCTCCTCCTAACGGTCATATCCAACCGCTCAATCCATCTACTAATCTGAAATGTTGGTCCCCAAAAGGGGTGAGTAAACTACTCAAATAGACATAGGAAATCCAATAACAACTCAATGATCGGCAAATCATACATGCATTGCAAGCGTTACTTACCTTGAAGTCATGCGCCATGCACTATCATGTATCATCATATCAATTTATAACACATGCATGTGTATCATCATCGTATCATACATGTCATCATCATCATGACATCATTACATTACACATGTCATCATCATCATGGCATCATTACATCATACATGTCATCATCATCACGACATTGTCTCATTACACATGCCATATCATATATCATTATCATAATCATCACTATACATATCATCATGCATGTCAAATCATGCATATCATCATGCATATCATTATCATGGGTGATCATCATTATTTCACATCACATATCATCATCATCATCATGCATATCATATCATGGGTGATCATCATTATTTCACATCACATATCATCATCATCATCATGCATATCATCATGCATATCATATCATGGGTGATCATCATTATTTCACATCACATATCATCATCATCATCATGCATATCATCATGCATATCATTATCATGGGTGATCATCATATCACATCACATATCATCATCATGCATATCATCATGCATATCATATCATGGGTTAATTTTTCATCTTTATCTTTAAATTTGATCACCACATCACCCATTTTCTCAAATCATCAATTTCATCATCCCTTCCGGCAAAGACCTCCGACAGGGCTCCCAGCATTCAGCCATCCCATGGCCACCGGGCTTCCGGCCCCCCACATTCCGGGCATCTCGCATCCCAACTGGCATCACGAGGCATTCCCTTCGGGCAAAGACCTCCGACAGGGTTTCCGGCCTTTACCCTTCTAGCCAAGCATCTCGCACCCCAATCCTGGCATCGCGAGGCATCCCCCTGGGCAAAAACTTCTAGGGCTTCCGGAATTATGTACCGACATACCACCAGGCCTCCCCTGGAATTACGTACCGTATACCACCGGGCATCCCGACACTCCCGGGGAATCTCTGGAATTACGCCACTAGGCCACCGAGCATCATCATCCACCACAACCACTTCCTCACTTATCATTATCCACATTTACCATTATTTTGATCTCAATTTAACATGGCATATGATTCACACAAGCATCACAATTCATGGCCATACATACACCAATGTCTTATCATACATGCAACAATGCATAATTATTTATTAATAAATTCAATGGAATTTATGGCCAATAAAATAATCCATTTTATTTTATTATTATTTTTATTTATTTTTATTATCATATTTATTTAGTTCCATAAATAAATATTAAATTCAATATCTATGATTTTCCCAAAATCATAAAATTTGAACAATCATTAATCAAGCCAATAGAATAACAATTGCATGCAAAATTCATGGCCAACTTGAATTTCACACAATTTCACAATTTCCACTAAATAGCACATAATATTCGGATAACAACCAGAATGCACAGTTTCTGATTAAATTCGATTAAAATATCCATATGGCCTCCAAAAATTACGAAATTTTACAGAGTGATAGCCAAGACATTTTTACACAACTTTCATGCAGAACTCCAAGCCAAATTATTTTTATATTATTTTACACGACCTCACGAAGCTTCTGGAACCACTACCGCATCGTCCAGAATACACATCTCCGAAATATTAAGATTTCACCCATCTATTCTCTTTCGTTTCCTCTGAAATTTAGATATGTTATACATCAAGGTATTCTCTACAAGTTTTATGAGAGATCTAGGTCAAATAACCAAAGTATGGTCACCATTTAAGTCCATGAATTCTCGGGTGTCTCGGAACACATCACCAGAATCATCGTCTCCAAGATCTAGCCGATTTACTAGGCTATACTTGTTAATTTCACTTAAAATTTGAGTATGTTGTAGTTTAAGATGTTACCTAGAACTTTCATGAAGACATCGAAGTGAGATTCTCAACAAAAACCAACATGCAACCATGAATCCAGCAAGAGGTTAGTGAAAACTTCACAGATCTGGGGTCTCCGTATAACAAGACTTTAACCCCTCAAATATCCATCATTTTTCACGAAATTTCAGTATGTTATAGTACAAGATGTTAGATACAACTTTCATGAAAACATCGAAGCCAAAATCGGACTCCAAACACACATGCAAGCTCAAACAAGTTTCTGACTCACACGGTCCGAACACAAACAGCCACACCATCCACACACAACTCATCCATGCTTCGGTTTTTCTCATCTAACACCCAAAAATTCAACATGCAAGCAACATACAAACATGCAAGAGAAGCTAGAGGACTCCCACTTGCCTCTAGACCAAAGAAAACGACGGCGTAGGGCGGCGAACACGGCGGCACACGGCGACTCCTCCTCCTCTCTCAGCCTCCCCTCTCTCTCGCATCTCACTCTCTCGGCTCACTCTCTTGGCCGAACAAGCCACTCTCTCTCTCTCCCTCTCTCTCTCTCTTTTTGGTTGTATATATTTGCATGCACTCTAGGTTTGCATGAGGGACAAGTGTAATTGTGGAGGAAGACAAGTGTCCACCATGCTTCACCTCCTCCATGCCACTTGTCCTATTGCATGCATCATGGGCCTTGGAGTTGGGCTGGTCGACCACTCCTCTTGGGCCTCTATTGGGCCGGCCAACTTGGCCCATTAGGGTTCCACTCTTGGGCTTAAGGCCCAATCAAATTTTAACCTCTTTTTCCCTTTTTTTTTTGAAATTCTTCTATAAATATTTTTGAATTCCAATTTTCATCTTGGCCAAAGTCTTGGGATATTTTTGCTCATTGAAATTTAAATCATATGGCCAAGCATAGATTATTAATCTATTAAATTTAAATTTCCACAATCACAAGCACAAATCATCAAATTAAAAGACTAATGGCTAAAACATAAGCCATGGAAATTCTACCACCTAATTAAAGACTTTAACACACCTTATGGCTTGGCTTTGAATTTCTGGGATGCCACAATTCTCCCCTCCTTAGAGAATTTCGTCCTCGAAATTAGACATTCCCTATGTCTCTTGAAATATGTGAGAGTACCTTTCTGTCATCTCATTTACACTCTCCCATGTGGCTTCCTCCACATTATGATATCGCCATAATATCTTAACCAGAGGAATTCTCTTGGTCCTGAGAATTTGTTCCTTTCAATCCAATACTTGCACAGGCTCCTTAATGTACCTCACTTTCTCATCCACTTTGATGGCTTCATGATCGAGTATGTGACCAGGGTCTAACTAATACTTCCTCAACACATGCCTCTACTTTTCTGAAAGCTATTGCTGTACACAAATTCTACCAGGTATAACTTTTCATCCCAACTTCCTTTAAAGTCAAGGATGCAAGCTCTTAACATATCTTAATTTATCTCACCACCAAAACAGTTTTAAAACGATAGCCACATATGAAATTTCTTTTGAACGCTTGAAAATCTTTCTTCATGAAATCAAACAATACAATCTAAGGTTTTTCAAAAGCATTCAACGACAACAGCAAGCTTTGAAATCATATGTCATTTCCATGTCAAAACGTTTTCAAATTACCAATGTGGAAAATCCTTTGAGTTCTTGAAAATTCCACCTCATGATATCAAATAATGCAAAATAAGAATTTCGAAGACACAAAGGTATAACAATGATAGTATTTGAGAATAGGTAAATCTCATATTGTTGAAACCAACTCACAAAATCAAAGCATGATACCAAATCCATAAAATCCATGTTCACGTTTAAATTTCAAATGTTTTTCGAAATCCACATGTAAAACCTCGAGTCGCACTTGCATCACGGCGCAAAATAAAATACTTTATCAAAACCTTTAGTAAATTTAAATCGATATGTTGGCAAAAATTCCAATCACAATCCCAACTCCAATGGGTTGGTATGTTTTCTATAAAAAGTTCAGAAATCCTTGAAATAGAAAACATTTCTTAAAACATTTGGGCACGGTGTCACAGTACTCATAAATTTTGATGAAATTCAAGAGATTTTCTAAAACAGTTCACAATCAAAATCTTTTAATAATTCCATCCACCTCTATCTCATATTCAATTCCTTTTGTGAAAACATCTATTCTAAGCTCTATCCTAAGTGCAACTATCAATGAGATTCAAATTTAAAGAATTCCACCTTCTCGACTCAATCGAACGCACCATTTAGCCAAATTTTCCTATACCTTTGTCACCACCAATTCAAGCCTAGAACCATCAAAATCAACACCACCAATAACTCATTTGGTTCAGTCCAGCAAAGACATTCACTATGCATTCACCGCAACATAGATTCAAGCCTAAAATATAGCATCATTCCTTCAATTCAAATATCTATAGTCCACCGAGACTTATTGAATTCAAAGATCGACAATCCACCAAAAGAAAACTTGTCTAGTTTCCACCGAATATATCTCAAATCTCATCCTAAAGAATCATCACTTAGGCTAATCATTCATCAAATCCAAAATTTGAACTTCCACCATTTCACCTTGGAAAGTCTATAACCACAAATGATCATGTTCACTAATTCCACCAAACCTTTTCAAACTGAGATCATCATCTAAAATTAAAAGTTGACCACTATCGATTAAACCTATTATTCCAACATATAAACCTCAAATAATTTCATGTCTCATATGACCACTCAAACTCATGACTTCCAATATCATTCTATACATACTAAATACCTCCATGTAACGCATCAAGACTTCCAATGAAATCCTCAAATAGGAAGTCACTACTTAGCTCAAATGATAATAACTTAATCCTCAAATTCATAACTCACTCTTCGTAATTCACTTCTTAAGCCTTGCTTGCAGCACTACGCTTAGGTGCTACGCATGCTCTTTAGGTCCTTTAGAATATGTTAGGATATCATCAATCGAAGACAATCACAATTTGGTCCAAATAGGGCTTAAGTATCCTGTTCATTAAATCCATGAATGCAGCTAAGGCATTCGTCAATCCAAATGGCATAACCAGGAACTCATAGTGTCCATAGCGAGTCCTAAACACGGTCTTAGGAATGTCTTCTTTCTTAATCCTTAGTCGATATCCTGATCGATCTCAAGTCAATTTTAGAAAAGACCGAACTTCCTTGCAATTGGTCAAATAGGTCATCAATTCTAGGTAAGGGATACTTATTCTTGACATTTACATGATTCAATTGCCTGTTATTAATGCACAAATGCATCAACCCATCCTTCTCTTTCACAACAAGAGTTCTACAGGCTTAACCATGCTTCCACTGCGCTACTCTGATAAAATTATCCCAGAAACACCACCTTCCCAGTTCAGTTCATAGTCCGGTTCATTTCTACCCCCTTTTGCCATTCTAGAAGCCTACCAGGAGCCGCTCCTTATTCAGGTCCTCTGACCTCGGCGTCCACTCCTCGCTCTCATCAAACCGGGACGTTACAGGTACACTAGCTTTCACCTGGTTCGAACCCAAACTACACATCTACTGAAGGGTCTCGTTTCAATAGGGATTACCTTACAGAGTTATTATCTATTTTGGCCTATCCCATACTAGGCCTCATGGTTTCATCCTTAGCGCATGGGTAAGTACTATCTTAGAAGATCACTCATCCTAGTCCATTGCTTACGGAGCTAGTCCATTCCTACAATGACATCAAAGTCATACATAACTATCACTATCAAGTCCACTTCCAGATCTCATTCCCCTAGGGTTATCTCACTCATCTCACATGCCAACGTAGATAACAGCATATCTTTCAGCGATGTAGAAATACGAAGAGGCATATCTAGAGATTTGTTCCTACTCCTCACAATCACCTATATTTTTCGGACACAAATGAATGCATGCCACTTACATCAAATAACATATGCCTTCTTATCCCTCTATCGAAATCATACCTGAGATAACACTTTTGGAAGCTCCTGCTTCCTCTTGAGTGACCACATACACCCTTCCTTGTGGTGGCGGCCTCTGTGGATTCCTTGGTGGATTTGGTTCAACAAGTACTTTGTTGCACTGTCGCACCGAGCTAACATTCGGGCTTTGCAACCTCTTTTGTGGACAGTCTTTCTTAAAGTGTCCTATTTGCCCACATCCATTACATCTCAATTGGCTACTACAAGGTCCTGGCCCATGTTGTCTACCACATCTCTGGCAAAAATTACCCTGGTAGGGTGCTCTTCCTAAAATCGGGCCATTCCAAACTCTTCTAAAATTTCCAAAGTTACTCTTTTTCTTAGATTCCCAAGTCGGACATTGACCATGATAGGGTCTCTTACCCCTTCGAACATCATTAAAGGTCAGCTGCCTCTTAGGTTCTAGTTGCTCTCTTACTAACTCTTGCTCCACCAACTGTGCCCTTTCATAAATCTCATTATAATCCCTTATATTCAAAGGCACCAGTTGTTTCCTAATATCAGTCCTTAATCCTTTCAGGAATCTCTTAACCTTTTCCTCTCGATCCTCAACCAACCTAGGAGCATACCTAGACAATTCAGAAAATTTTGCCTCATACTGGTCTACTGTCAGCTCCCTTTGTTCTAACTGAACAAATTCAGTGATCTTCCTATCCTTGACACAATCAGAGAAATGCTTCCTATTAAAAGCTCTAACAAACTCTTCCCAATTCACATCAGTACCTAGTGGAAAGATCGTATCCCTCGAAGCTCTCCACCAAAACTTTGCATTTCCCTCTAGCTGGTACTCTGCCAAAACTATTTTCTCAGCATCACTGTAGTCCAACAATCGGAAAATCCATTCCATTCCATCAATCCAATGTTCCGCCTCCTCAGGACTTCCCATCCCACTAAAATTAAGTGGTTTCAACTTTAGGAATTGTTCCACTAGTCCCTGAGGGCGACGTTCCACTCCGGGTTGTTGCTGCGCTTGTCTATCCATCAGATTTCCAATATTGGCCAATGCCTGCAGGATGTCTTCCATTCGGGGTTCAGCCCTCGATGGATGAGCACTTCCAGCTCGTACCATGATATTCCTGCAGTTTCCAAGCATTGCCTCAGGAATAATCTGAGACTCACTGTCTCCTATTCAAAGCAACTACTACTACAACATAAGTAACATATGCATGTTACTGGTACCTAAAGACAGCTCAAAACTAACTACTAGGGATCTACGAGTGAATACTCATCACCCGTTATTCAATTATTTCATTTTATATCCTATGGTGTGCATCTTTCTATCCTCATTTCCATCTGAGGCACCTTATCACTCCAAATAAACCATAGCTCTGATACCAATAAAGGCTGTGGCACCCCTTGACGGCCCCCGATCCGTTCCGGGTCGCCACAGTTCGCTTACCTTTCACTATCCTTATTAACATATCACTCTGATACCGTTTCTATTGTAGCGGGTTCATACAACCATGGGGGTTTACATCTTTTATTAACGGTCCCTTGCGCAATTTACATAACGGAAGCATATCCAACAATTCCCTTCCCTACATTCAGAAATTGATGCACACCAACTAAACATTTATAGGTAAAAGCCGTACACTTTTGTTTACATAACTTGATGGACATCATTAGTCGATACATCAAAATGCCATAGTCTTTCTATACTTGGCTATATTTCAAAAGATGACCGACGTCTCTTCCAACAGTCGTATACTTTAGAGTCCATTGATTAGTGTCGGCGTCCAAAAGTTCCCTCCTTTGCTATCCTCCTCCTAACGGTCATATCCAACCGCTCAATCCATCTACTAATCTGAAATGTTGGTCCCCAAAAGGGTTAGTACAACCACTCAAATGAGATAGGAAATCCAATAACAACTCAATGCATCAGGCAAATCATACATGCATTGCAAGCGTTACTTACCTTGAAGTCATGCGCATACTATCATGTATCATCATATCAATTTATAACACATGCATGTGTATCATCATCGTATCATACATGTCATCATCATCATGACATCATTACATTACACATGTCATCATCATCATGGCATCATTACATCATACATGTCATCATCATCACGACATTGTCTCATTACACATGCCATATCATATATCATTATCATAATCATCACTATGCATATCATCATGCATGTCATATCATGCATATCATCATGCATATCATTATCATGGGTGATCATCATTATTTCACATCACATATCATCATCATCATCATCATGCATATCATCATGCATATCATATCATGGGTGATCATCATTATTTCACATCACATATCATCATCATCATCATGCATATCATCATGCATATCATATCATGGGTGATCATCATTATTTCACATCACATATCATCATCATCATCATGCATATCATCATGCATATCATATCATGGGTTAATTTTTCATCTTTATCTTTAAATTTGATCACCACATCACCCATTTTCTCAAATCATCAATTTCATCATCCCTTCGGGCAAAGACCTCCGACAGGGGCTCCCAAAGATTCAGCCATCCCATGGCCACCGGGCTTCCGGCCCCCACATTCCGGGCATCTCGCATCCCAACTAGCATCACGAGGCATTCCCTTCGGGCAAAGACCTCCGACAGGGCTTCCGGCCTTTACCCTTCTAGCCAGGCATCTCGCACCCCAATCCTGGCATCGCGAGGCATCCACCTGGGCAAAAACCTCCGGGCTTCCTAATTATGTACCGACATACCACCAAGCCTCCCCGGAATTACGTACCGTATACCACCGGCATCCCGACACTCCCGGGGAATCTCTGGAATTACGCCACTAGGCCACCGAGCATCATCATCCACCACAACCACTTCCTCACTTATCATTATCCACATTTACCATTATTTTGATCTCAATTTAACATGGCATATGATTCACACATGCATCACAATTCATGGCCATACATACACCAATGTCTTATCATACATGCAACAATGCATAATTATTTATTAATAAATTCAATGGAATTTATGGCCAATAAAATAATCCATTTTATTTTATTATTATTTTTATTTATTTTTATTATCATATTTATTTAGTTCCATAAATAAATATTAAATTCAATATCTATGATTTTCCCAAAATCATAAAATTTGAACAATCATTAATCAAGCCAATAGAATAACAATTGCATGCAAAATTCATGGCCAACTTGAATTTCACACAATTTCACAATTTCCACTAAATAGCACATAATATTCGGATAACAACCAGAATGCACAGTTTCTGAATAAATTCGATTAAAATATCCATATGGCCTCCAAAATTTACCAAATTTTACAGAGTGATAGCCAAGACATTTTCGCACAACTTTCATGAAGAACTCCAAGCCAAATTATTTTTATATTATTTTACACGACCTCACGAAGCTTCTGGAGCCACTACCGCATCGTCCAGAATACACATCTCCGAAATATTAAGATTTCACCCATCTATTCTCTTTATTTTCCTCTGAAATTTAGATATGTTATACATCAAGGTTATCTATACAAGTTTTATGAAGAGATCTAGGTCAAATAACCAAATTATGGTCACCATTTAAGTCCATGAAGTCTCGGGTGTCTCGGAACACATCACCAGAATCATCGTCTCCAAGATCTAGCCGATTTACTAGGCCATACTTGTTAATTTCACTTAAAATTTGAGTATGTTGTAGTTTAAGATGTTACCTAGAACTTTCATGAAGACATCGAAGTGAGATTCTCAACAAAAACCAACATGCAACCATGAATCCAGCAAGAGGTTAGTGAAAACTTCACAGATCTGGGGTCTCCGTATAACAAGACTTTAACCCCTCAAATATCCATCATTTTTCACTAAATTTCAGTATGTTATAGTACAAGATGTTAGCTACAACTTTCATGAAGACATCGAAGCCAAAATCGGACTCCAAACACACATGCAAGCTCAAACAAGTTTCTGACTCACACGGTCCGAACACAAACAGCCACACCATCCACACACAACTCATCCATGCTTCGGTTTTTCTCATCTAACACCCAAAAATTCAACATGCAAGCAACATACAAACATGCAAGACAATTTAGAGGACTCCCACTTGCCTCTAGACCAAAGAAAACGACGGCGTAGGGCGGCGAACACGGCGGCACACGGCGACTCCTCCTCCTCTCTCGGCCTCCCCTCTCTCTCGCATCTCACTCTCTCGGCTCACTCTCTTGGCCGAACAAGCCACTCTCTCTCTCTCCCTCTCTCTCTCTCTTTTTGGTTGTATATATTTGCATTCACTCTGGTTTGCGCACGGGACAAGTGTAATTGTGGAGGAAGACAAGTGTCCACCATGCTTCACCTCCTCCATGCCACTTGTCCTATTGCATGCATCATGGGCCTTGGAGTTGGGCTGGTCGACCACTCCTCTTGGGCCTCTATTGGGCTGGCCAACTTGGCCCATTAGGGTTCCACTCTTGGGCTTAAGGCCCAATCAAATTTTAACCTCTTTTCCTCTTTTTTTTTGAAATTCTTCTATAAATATTTTTGAATTCCAATTTTCATCTTGGCCAAAGTCTTGGGATATTTTTTTGCTCATTGAAATTTAAATCATATGGCCAAAGATAGATTATTAATCTATTAAATTTAAATTTCCACAATCACAAGACAAATCATCAAATTAAAAGACTAATGGCTAAAACATAAGCCATTGAAATTCTACCACCTAATTAAAGACTTTAACACACCTTATGGCTTGGCTTTGAATTTCTGGGGCCAAACAAACCAGCGGAACCACCCAAACCAACAACAGCCTCCACAGACAGCCTAGGCAAACGGTTTCTGGAAAAAGGCAGATTTCGAGTTCTAGCACGACCCAGCCAAATTCCTTCTGTGGGATGGAGGATGATGGTGAGAGGAGGATATCCTCCAAAAATCAACCCATTCCGACCAGGGGAACTCTCGTGGGATGAAGAAAACCAGAAGAAAACCAGTGCAGAAATCTGGAAAACGAACCAGAGCTAGGTTTTCGTGTAACTTTTGATTCAGAGCATCCCAACCAAAATCCTTTGGTGGGATGGAAGATGAGGATGAAAGGAAGCTATCCTCCAAATTTCATCCCATTCCAACCGGAGGAACTCCCTGTGGATGAATAAAACAGAAGAAAACCAGTGCAGAATCTGGAAAAAACGAACCAGAACTTTGAATGCGGATATCTTTTGATCGAGACCAGATTTTGCGAATTCCTTCGGTGGAGATGTAGAGGATAGTGAGAGGGATCTTCCCTCCAAAAATCAGCCCATTCCGATTGCTACATCTCCGAGAATCAACATCTCAACCGGCTGATGAACAGTTGCTCGAGAAACCAGTAGAGAGAATAGCCCGTGAACAGTACCCGCGAAGTGCGAAAATGGCAAAGCTCATGCTTTCGCAGTTGTTTTTTTTTTTTGTTTTTTTTTTGTAAAGGTAAGATATGAATAGATTTTGCAAAAAATACAAGGAGGGGGATGCCAGGCACCAACATAACAGACACTCAAACAGACCAGAGTCAGGAAAGAGTGTCGGGGTGCCTTGGAATCCAACAAACATCAAGGAAAACAACACAGAACGCCCTAAACAGCAAAGACTAAGCTAAAACTAAACAACCCTCTATCATTCAAAGATAGAAGGACTCAAGTCCCAGCTCTGTTGCAGCCTTCTGTTCTTCGGGGTATCCATGACATGCTTGAAAGTCATCGCTTTGTCCTTAATTGCCTTGCTGAGATGCATCTTCATCGCCGGGATAAAAAGAGTCTGTTTCCGGAAGATGATATTGTTACGTTCCTTCCATATGATATAGCAAAGGGCTCCAAAACTGAACCGAGCCAGAGAGTGATAAAAGCTCCTATCCGAGAAGCGCTTGGAGGCCCAATCAATGTTCTCACGCCACGATTTGTTTCGCCACAAGATATTAAACTTTGCAGCCCAGAAGGAGGCGAGATTACCCGGGGATCGGCACGCAAAGAAGAGGTGGTCCACCGAATCAGGCCTGCTTGAGCAAAATCGACAGGTAGCTGCTGGAATCGATCTAAAGGAGAAGAGCGGGAACTCGAGTTGGCAACTCCATTACGGGTGATAAGCCACAGGTGGGTTTGGTATCTCGGTGGCATGGAGGAGGTCCACACGAACGAGGACCAAGGCACCACATTACCTTTAGGTCTGAAAAGCTCCCAAGCAGACGCTGTCGAGAATCGCCCCGAGGGATGCCGAATCCATTGGAATCGGTCCTCTTGCTGATTGAACTCAGGTAAAGGATCCCACCAATTAGCCATAATATTAATAACGTACCAACCCAGGGGCGTAGAGAAAGCATCAGCTACCAAGGCAACCCGTGAGATGCTTGAACGATATATTTCCTGGTTGGAGAATAATCGGTTGAGCGGTCCATTAAGGTGCCACGGATCAAACCAAAATGACACAGATCTGCCATTGCCTATTTTCCATCTAAAATGCTGCTGGTAAACACCTCGAAGGCGAAGGAGCTTTTTCCAAGCCCAAGAACAATAGGTAGGAATAGGAGTAACCCAAAAATTTTTGTTGTTTAAAAAAGTGGAATGAATCCACTTACACCAAAGGGATTCTTTGTCTGAGAAAAGCTTCCAGATATGCTTGAGCATTAGGGCCACATTGTTTTCCTTCAAAGTCCGAATTCCAAGTCCTCCCTCCTCTCTCGGGAGGCATACATCGCTCCAAGCTACTTTGGCCCCCCCCCCCGGACCCATCATCGGTCCTTTCCATAGGAATTGGCGGAGGATCTTCTCAATACGATCAAGCACAACGCACGGCAAAAAAAATACGCTCGCCCAGAAGACTTGAATAGAGTAGAGCACAGACTTAATGAGCTGAGGTCTACCGGCAAACGACAGGAATCTATGGGTCCAAGATTGAATCCGAGCTGTTATCGCATTAACCAACGTTACACAATCCGCCTTCCTTAGTCTAGCGGATATGACAGGGACTCCAAGATACCGAAAGGGAAGGGAGCCAACCGGAATCCTAGCTTGTTCAAGATGTTATTCCGAAGGCCGACGATCCGCCGGACAAAAACACTTCACTCTTATTCAGATTCGGCACCAATCCACTCCAGTTTGAGAAAGAATCAATTCCTGTCTTCAGGAGATCAACAGAAGCCAGACTAGCTTCCTAGAATAAAAGCACATCATCAGCAAAGAACAAATGGGATAGCTTAGTCGATTTACATCTCCAGAAGAAGCCAAATTCAGGGCGGTTGGTCTGCATATCCAATAATCCAGTAAATACTTCCATCACAAGAGTGAATATGTAGGGAGACATTGGATCGCCTTGTCGGATACCTCTCCCACTAGAAAAGAATCCATGAAGCTCCCCATTTAAGGATATGGAGAATTTAGGGGATCGGATACAAGTCATAATACGCTCAATAAATACTTGAGGAAATCCGAAAGCTTGTAAACAGACTTCAATGAATTCCCAATTTACCGTATCATAGGCCTTCCTAAAGTCGACCTTAATGACACACTTAGCTCGGTATGGATCATGCTGGAAACCACTAAACAACTCTTGGGCCAGCAAGATATTATCACTGATGTGCCTCCCCTTAACAAACGCATTTTGGGGCAAACTAATGATGGATGGCAGCACACGAGATAACCGATTAGCAATGAGTTTAGTGATACATTTATATATAGTATTGCAACAAGCTATTGGCCTGAAGTCATGAACAATCGAGGCATTGGGGACTTTGGGCACTAAGGTAATAATGGTGGTATTGATTTGCTTCAACGGCTCACCCGTAATGAAGAAATCCTTAACAGCCAAGGTTACCGAAGCACCAACAATATCCCAAGAATGCTTGAAAAATTCAACATTAAAGCCGTCGGGCCCAGGGGCTTTTCCCATTGCAAGAGAAAACAGAGTATCCCGTATTTCATCATCCGAGACAGGGGAGGATAGAAACGAACCTGCTCCTCATCCAGAGAATGCTTGAGCACCGTTCGGATCTCCTCCTTGGCAAGACAAACTGAGGTAGGAGAAGCAGTAAGTAATTCACGAAAGTGATCAACAAAAATCTTCTGAACTTCCGACGGATCCGAGGTGGTGATATCTCCATTAGTCACCGAGATGATTCTGTTTTGGAGGTGTCTTTTGTTCACAACCTGGTGAAAAAATTTAGTGTTAAGGTCTCCATCTTTCAACCAACGTACCCTGGATTTCTGCCGATAGAACGATTCCTCTTGGAGTCGTAAGTCTGCAAAGACTTGAATCTGTTGTTTTTCTGTTTCAGCAAGAAGGGAATTACGAGGATCAACTTGCATAGCATCTTGAGTTGCTTGAAGATCCCGTCTAGCCTCCGCAGTTCTCATAGACAGGTCAGAAAAAGACTCCTTATTGAGCTGTTTTAGCTTGCATTTAAGGAGGCGCAGCTTTGCACAAAGGGTGAAAAACGGCGTACCATGAAAGGGAGATTCCCAGGCTTCCGAAACCATTCTAGAAAAATCTGGATGTGTCATCCAATAATTGAAGAACTTGAACGGCTTGGAAGCCTTGGGAACCGGCATAATCTTAATAACCATTGGGGTATGATCCGATATGCCTGGAGCTATAAAAGAGGCTTCCGAGAAGGAAAATTCCGAGTTCCAGCAGGCATTGACCAACACTCTATCTATTTTTCTCTGTTTTCGATTGATCCCCGACGAAGTAGCCCAAGTGTACCTGTACCCAGTGTAGCGCAGATCATCTAAACTAGCTTGGACCAGACAATCTCTAAATTCATCAAAAGCAGGGATCCATGCATTAGAGCTACCAATTCTATCCGAAGGGTCTCGAATTGCATTGAAATCTCTAGCTACAATCCAGGGCGTAGAGGAGAGAATACCACTGGTTTGTATTAGATCTTCCCATAAAGGCCGTCTTGAAACAAAACGGTGCTCAGCGTAGACAACCGACAAAAACAGGACCTTTCCAGAAACCAACCAGAGAAGCCTACCGTGAATAGCTTGCACCGAAGAGGTATTCACCAAAAAATCAACCTCACGGGGGTTCCACCCCACCCAGATTCTCCCCTTATGGGAGTGATTATAATTATTAACACAAATCCAGCCAGGCAATAAAATAGAAGAAACCGAATTAAAAGCAGCAGCGGAAATCTTAGTCTCAACAATTCCAACACAGCAGAGATTATTGGACCTAACAAAATTCCGAATTTCGGTCTGCCTAACGGGGTCACCTAGGCCCCTAATATTCCAAATACCAATGATCATATCAAAAATCAAGGATAAAGGGCCACACTACCGACGTTTGGCGGGCCTCCTCCTGTTCGACCCCTTGTTCAGAGCACTTGAGGGAGTGGCCATAGCAGAAGCCTTAGGAGTGAACTTCTGGCTGGGAGGAGCCTTAGGGCCAGGTGGAGGATCATCGAGATGGCTTGGCGCAGCAGCAACTGGATCCTCTCCCTCACTGGTACTACTACTAACTGCACTTACATCATCCTCCGAATCTTCCTCAGAAGATTGAACTACCGAGGCATCACCAGGATTAGAGACTACCAGAGCCATTGAGTTTCCATCATTTCATGTTTCCAGGTTGTTCTGTTCTTTAGCTGTATTATGGATAGACGGATCATCTGTCAATTTGGCCTTCAAAACCGAGATTGGAGGGATGGATTCTGCCTTCTCCTTTTGACCTGGGTGTTGCTTCTTCTTCTTATTCGTTACTTGCTTCCAGCCATCTTCTGAAGCAGATGAGATAGCAGGATCTGCAATAACAGCAGAAGGTTTTGCAACAACCGGAGGTTGCTTGAGGTCCTCCTTTGCCAGGCAATTATGTCCAAACACACAGCATTTCGAACACGAATTTGGTCTCCATTCATAGAGAACTGGCACAGAGAAAGATTTATCATCTACCAATACTTCAACTTCCTCACATCTCTCCAATTTTGCAGAAATCTCTACACATACTCGAGCAAACGATAGGCGTTTCATTTTCTCTGTCAAAGGGTCCACATATAATGGTCTCCCTACCGCACTTGCAATTTCACTGATTCCCGGGGCCGACCAATATGCAAAAGGGATATTCTTTAGACGAATCCAGACTGGAACCGATGACTGGAGATCCTTCTTCAGCTCCATGGTGTGGTGCCATTGCTTAAGCACCAAAGGGACTCTGGCCACTGTTATGTGGCCTTCATCCAGTATTCTCTTTCTGAATTCATCATCCGGGATGATAAAGAAATAGAACCCATCTTCGTTGGCCAATACTTCCGACAGATGTGAGCCCCATGCCTGTTTCAATGCCAACTCAGTGATCTTAAACGGCACGTTCTTCCCCACATAATATCCTACCAGACAGCTATTCCATTTCGGATCTCCAACGAATTTTGCATTATCAGATAAACGCACAACCGATTTCTTCCCAACCGAAATAGGCGGGGCAAAGTCTAACTCATAGCCTTTAGCAGACAAGCTGGCAACATTAACCCATGAGCGGGCCTGAGGAGCTTTTGATCTATCCCGATTCATAGCATTGGGACGTCTTCCTTCTCGGCCTCGAGAGGCATATCTCACACGGCTTTGACTACGACCATTGGAAGCCTAAGGCTTGCCTTTTCCTCGGCCCAAAGGATCGTTGCTCGTCGAAGCCATAACACCGAATACAAAAGAACCCAGACACCGCACCAGAACCCTACTACAGATTAACGGGAACCAGCAATACGAGCCATGGCAGGGGCAGAGCTTCAGATATATTCCTAGGAGGAAAGAGGCGAGGCTTACCTCCAAAGTTCGCAGCCAATGGCTGGCAGAATCGCTCCGCTCGATTCAAGATCAGAGTCGAGCACGATTCCACACCAGAACCCTAGCGGAGAACGATGAGATCTCACGATTCAGTCCATGCCCAGCAAAACGCTTCGGTGAGGATTTGAGGGGGGAGGAGGCGAGGCTTCCCTCCAAAAATCTTGCCCAACGGATGGCCGAAGCGATCGGAAGATCTCGCAAACCAGAAAATGAGCTACAGTGCTTTGGACGCCCAGTAGAGAGCAAATATGAACAGTAACCCGCGAATCCGAGAATGGCAAAATCATATGCTTTCGCAGTTGTTTTTTTTTTTTTTTGGTAAAGATGCTTTCGCAGT
Source organism: Eucalyptus pumila (assembly GCA_016097595.1). Taxonomy (NCBI): domain Eukaryota; kingdom Viridiplantae; phylum Streptophyta; class Magnoliopsida; order Myrtales; family Myrtaceae; genus Eucalyptus; species Eucalyptus pumila. The sequence continues at coordinate 14,050,509 of CM027847.1, forward strand.
TGTTTTTTTTTTTTTTTTGGTGAAAGGTAATAATATTATAGAGCTTGGAAAAACCTACACTCTTTACCAAAGATGGCAAAAGTGAAGGGAAGCCGATGTAAAAGAGCACGAAGCCGCAAAACCCAAAAGGCAAAGCCCCTAGGCTAAGGCTAAGAAAAAACAGCGGAGACAACCTCCGAACCTCCTGCCCTCTACCTAGAAAAGGCGAAGATGGAAATGAAAAAACAACAGCCACAACCTACGGAGTGTCTGAAGAGGTAGAAAACACCGCCGGGTCGAAGCCCCACCCTCTTTGAAGTCGCTTATTCCTCGGAGAAGGAAGGACGTTCTTGAAGGTGATTGCTTTGTCCCTAACAACCTTGATAAGGTGGTTTTTAAGCGCTGGAATCACCAAGGATTCACCCCGGAAGATGATTGCATTTCTCTTCTTCCATATAAGATGGCACAGAGCACCGAAAGAGAATCGAGCTATCTTATGGTAAAAGTCATTACCGGATAGGAACTTCCTGGCCCAGGAGAGCACTTCATCCCAACATCTATTTCTCCAAGGTAGATTACACCTGGCGGCCTAGAAGAAGGCCAGAGAAGCCGAGGTGCGACACCCGAAGAAAAGATGGTCTATCGAATCAGGGACTTCACTGCAAAAGGCACACACATTATAGTCAATACGTCCATAGGATAAAAGCATAACCTGTGTGGGAAGCCGCTTCTTCACAATAAGCCAAAGAATGAACTGGTATCGAGGAGCTACGGCGTTATCCCATATAAGCGGAGCCCAATTAACCGGAGTTTTCTTGGTTCTAATAGAATTCCATGCCGATGCAACCGAGAAGGATCCAGACAAATGACCACACCAAATAAATCTGTCATCACCTAAAGACAGCACTGGAAGAGGTATGCCCCATCTCTCCAATAACTCCTTGAAGGAGTGGCCCAAATAAGTAAATAGATCGGCTACGACCGCATGATCCGGAATATGGAGGCTACCTCTGAAGGATGGAGGAACGAACACATCCAAGGGGCCGCAAGGCAGCCAATAGTCATGCCATAAGGACACCGAATATCCGCTTCCAATCTTCCATCTAAAGGAGGTTCGGAATTGGCTTCTAAGTTGGAGGATTTTCTTCCAAGACCAAGAGCACGTCCTCGGCTGAGAGGCAATCCAGAAATTTCTCTTGGATAAAAAGACGGAGTGGATCCAACAACACCACAACGATTCTCTATCAGAGAAAAGAATCCATATGAACTTTACCATGGAAGCTTTACTACAATCTTTGAGCTTCCGAATACCAAGTCCACCTTTAGCTTTCGGCTGACACAGGTCTTCCCATGCGACCTTAGCTCCACCACGACCAAGGGCCGTTCCTTTCCAGAGAAATTGCCTCATAATTCGTTCAATATTGGCGAAGACCGAGGAAGGAAGGGTAAACACGCTTGTCCAGAACGCTTGGATGGAATGGAGCACCGACCGGATAAGTTGCAGCCTACCTGCAAAAGACAGAAATCGATGAGCCCAGCCTGAATCCTAGCCGTGATGCGATCCGTCAATGCAATGCAGTCCACTTTATTCAGCCTGGACGAAATGATGGGGACACCCAAGTACCGGACAGGGAGCTTCCCTTCCTGAAATCCAAATGCCCACAGGATTCTATTCCGGATGGACAAATCACCTCCCGACATAAAGATTTCACTCTTGCTTTTGTTGGGAAAGAGACCACTCCAGGAGGAGAAAATATCAAGGCCTCTTTTGAGCATAGACACCGAAGACCAGTCCGCTTGACAGAAGAGGAAGACGTCGTCGGCAAAGAACAAATGAGAGAGCTGAACCGGTTTGCATCTCCAGTAGTACTTGAAGCTTTGATTAGCCGTGCGAGACGCCAAAATACCGGAGAATACTTCCATTACTAAGGTGAACAGGTAAGGGGACATGGAATCCCCTTGCCTGATGCCACGCCCTCCCGGAAAAAAACCATGGAGATCACCGTTAATGGTTATGGAGTATCTCGGCGTCCGAACACAGGCCATCACTAGCTTGATAAATCCTTCAGGGAATCGGAAGGCTACAAGAATATTTTCTAAAAAGTCCCAATCAACAGTGTCATAAGCCTTATGGAAGTCGACTTTGACCGCACACTTGGGTAAATATGGATGAAGGTGGAACCCCGCAAACAATTCTTGAGCAAGGAGAATATTATCTCTAATTCTCCTACCTTTCACAAATGCATTTTGTGATTGACTTACAAGATCATTTAAGACCATTGCTATCCGGTTAGCTAAAATCTTTGTAATCACTTTGTATATAGTGTTACAGCATGCAATCGGTCTGAAATCGGACACAGCGCTAGCATTGGGAACCTTAGGCACAAGAGTAAGGATTGTAGCGTTTACCTCTTTTAGAAGCCTCCCAGATTGAAAGAAATCTCGAACGCCCAACAACACCGACGGACCAACGATCTCCCAATTGGATTTGAAAAATTCAACGGAGAATCCATCAGGGCCCAGGGCCTTGCCCTTGGCTAGCGAGAACAAGGTAGATTTGATCACAGCATCAGAGACCAGTTCGTTCAAGGCGCGGATCTGATCGTCAACCAGTGGCCGGCGAATGACACACTTCAGCTCCTCAATAGTCGGCTTAGATAATGCCTCATGAGGTGATAACAGGGATGAGAAAAAGTTGATAAACACCTGAGGCACCAACAGAGGGTCAGATATCTCAACTCCGGATGAGTCTTTGACAGAGAGAATCCTATTGTTGAGCTGCCTCCTTTTCACCGAATGATGGAAAAATTTCGTATTTTATCCCCTTCTTTTAGCCATCTAATCCTCAACTTTTGCCGGTAAAAGGAAGATTCTTCCTGATTCCTTACTTCAACAAAGACCCGGCGACAAGTCCTCTCCATCTCAGCAAGCTACAGGTTCGCTGGGTCAGCTTGAAGATTAGTTTGAACAGCACACAGGGCCTCTCTAGCCTCAACAGCTCTACCTGAGATCTCCGAGAACGCTTCCTGGTTAAGGAGCCTAAGGCGGGCCTTCAACATCTTAAGCTTGGAGACCAACTCGAACATAGGAACACCTCTTATCGACGTACTCCACACCTGCTGAACAATGGATTTGAAATCCGGATGCTCCTCCCAGAATTCGAAGTACTTGAAAGGTTTCCTTCTTCGAGGCGGCTGAAGAACTCTAACCACTATTGGCATGTGATCAGAGATACCTGGGTTAAGGAATGACGCCTCAGAGAAGGAAAAATCCAGGTTCCACTTGTTGTTCACTAAAGCACGGTCTATCTTCCTCATCTTTCTCGAGGTTCCTGCCGAAGTAGACCAGGTATAGCGGAGACCTACGAATCTGAGGTCCGTCAACTCAGTTTGCTCCAAACATTGGGCAAATTCGTCAAAATACGGAATCCAATTGGTGGAGCTTCCTACACAGTCCGAAGGATCTTTTATTGCATTGAAATCTCCAGCAACCAGCCATGCAACATCCTGAAAGATCTCGTTATAGTGCTGCAGGTCCTCCCAAAGAGGCCTTCGACGGACAAAAGAGTGCTCACCGTATACAGCAGACACAGAACAACTCAACCCAGACAGGTTACAGTTAAGATAGCCATGAATAACTTGATCACTGATAGAAATAGGGCAAAAAGAGACAAGCTCCGGGTTCCACCCAACCCAGATTCTCCCACGAGGCGAGCAATTATAATTAGCAATCCAATTCCAGCCCCTAATAAGGGTGGAAGAGATAGAATCAAAAAATTCCTCAGGCACTTTGGTCTCCAGCAAGCCCATAAAGCACAGCTTATTCACCGCAACAAAGCGCCTAATCTTAGCACACCTTAAAGGATCAAGGATGCCTCTTATATTCCAGAACCCAAAAAACATCAAAAAACACTGAACATATCAGGCTTACCTCCTCCTGGAGGCCTTCGAGGCCGTAGTAGGCTTTTTCGAATCCACAGGAAGGGGAAAATCATCCAGTAACTTGAGAAGCTGCTCCTGACGATTTGAAGCCAACTTCAGGGGCGGTTTTTTCGTTAAAGGCTCACCACCATTCGGAGAATCATCCTCAGACGCATCCTCATGGATACTCGAATTGCTTATGTCTTTCGAGCTCTGTTCCACAACCAACAAAGAATCGATTGGAGAGTCAGTCGAAGGAGGAGGTCCGACACTTATAGGGTTATACGATACTCCTTGAGGGCCTTCCTTATGACTAGAGGAATCACGTTTTAGAGCCTGGCCTTCTTCAGTAAGAGGTGAGAGGCCGAAAGAAGCCGTAGCATTCGCATCCCTTTGAGCAGCCTCAGCAGCTGCAGCAGCTCTTGCTGCCTGTTTCTTCTTTTTCTTTCTGTTCTTCCGCTTCACCTGATTCCACTCCAAATCCTTAGGATCTTTTTCAGGTTCAGACGGATTAGCGATGCTAGGGTGAGTAGCCATCGACTCTGATGGTCCTCAAGGAGCCACCTGAGTAGAGCTCGACTCCCCAATAAGCACGGATCTGTTCGCATTTGCACCAGCAGGAGGATCTGCAGAAACTGACCCAGATTGAAAGTTGTGTGGGACATCGCCATCATTTGCGGATGAAGGTGGTAAGGCCACTCCTTTCCCTTTGACCAACACAGAAGTAGCTTCAGGGTTTGCGTTAGAGGTTCCTGCATTCACTCCTGCAGATGCACCAGAACCAGCAGCAGGAACAACATCCTTACAGCTATGACCGAATATACCACATTTAAGACAGGCTAGTGGTTTCCATTCGAACTCCACTTCCACAACATCAGTTTTCCCATCCGTGATCAGATCGATGGTCTCATAAATTGGTTGTTGGACTGTTATTTCCACACATACACGAGCAAATGATATCATGGACATCTGTTTTGTTCTCTGGTCCACATATAGTGGCCTACCAAGAGCACTCGCCACTTTGCTAATCGACTGAGCAGACCAGTAGGCAAAGGGAAGATTTGCTTTCGCAGTTGTTTTTTTTTTTGGTAAAGTTGCTTTCGCAGTTGTTCGTCTTTCATAAATCCAAGAATTTCACCTCTGACTATGAAATACGAATGCCCCCGACTGTCCCTGTTAATCATTACTCCGATCTCGAAGGCCAACACAATAGGACCGGAATCCTATGATGTTATCCCATGCTAATGTATACGAGCGTAGGCTTGCTTTGAGCACTCTAATTTCTTCAAAGTAACACGGAGGCACGACCCGGATTAAGGCCGGGAGCATATCGCCGGTAGAAGGGACGAGCCAATCGGTGCACACCGTGAGGCGGATCGGGTCGACCCAACCCAAGGTCCAACTACGAGCTTTTTAACCGCAACAACTTAAATATACGCTATTGGAGCTGGAATTACCGCGGCTGCGGCACCGGACTTGCCCTCCAATGGATCCTCGTTAAGGGATTTAGATTGTACTCATTCCAATTACCGGACTCAAAGAGCCCGGTATTGTTATTTATTGTCCTTACCTCCCCGTGTCGGGATTGGGTAATTTGCGCGCCGCTTGCCTTCCTTGGATGTGGTAGCCGTTTCTCGAGCTCCCTCTCCGGAATCGAACGCTAATTCTCCGTCACCCGTCACCACCATAGTAGGCCACTATCCTACCATCGAAAGTTGATAGGGCAGAAATTTGAATGATGCGTCGCCGGCACGATGGCCGTGCGATCCGTCAAGTTATCATGAATCATCAGAGCGATGGGCAAAGCCCGCGTCGACCTTTTATCTAATAAATGCATCCCTTCCAAAAGTCGGGGTTTGTTGCACGTATTAGCTCTATAATTACTACGGTTATCCAAGTAGCAAATACCATCAAACAAACTATAAGCGATTTAATGAGCCATTCGCGGTTTCACGGTCGAATTAGTTCATACTTACACATGCATGGCTTAATCTTTGAGACAAGCATATGACTACTGGCAGGATCAACCAGGTAGCATTCCTTCACGACGTCCGCCGAGCATGATCCATCGCAATGCCCGAGGGCTTCGCGCGATCAAGGACAAGGCAAGATCGTCATTTAGGTGAAGCGATAAACGCTTAACGATTAGGGAACAAGGGCCAATGACCCCACTCCCATTATGAGAGTTCCGCATCCGAGAGAACGAGTAGGCACTCGTGGTCCATCCGAACGATCGAATGAGACGACGTTCGTGGAACACGAGCCCCACTATTCGGTCCAACCGAGCATCCAAGAGGACGTCGTGATGGAAGGGACTACCGAGGCACACATTTCCGTCGCAATAGGTATGCAACACAGGAACCCACATCTTGCATCCGACGTTTAGCTCGCGGAGCAACAACCGATCGAAAGTGAGGGAAGCGGTTCGATGCACCCGGCCACGGAGCCCGCCTACGCACACATTCTTATCGTCTCTCACACGCCATCGCGTACGGAAACGAACCAAGCCGACTCATCCGTGGCTCCTCAAGCACGAGAACTCGAGGATCACACGGAGTCATCGAACGAGGTCGCATCCGCACCGCTAGACGCGAGAACACCAATGTCTTGTTCGGGTCGTGGATCGATACGGCGCGTGGCACGTTCATTCATGCCGAGGCACGATCTCGTCTTGCGAAGGGACTCATAGATTCGTCAATTCCCAAGTAACTCGGTCATCGATTCATCCTCTATGGCCGCTTGGCTCGAAAACGACCCATGCGCTCGGCCATGATGCCTGCGTGAGGGGAGCCACGCGATGCATCCATCTTTGTCTATGGGCGCTCTTTTCGATCGGCCGGAACCTATTTCGGGGATCATTGAACATTATTATGACTCATTCTTGACTCATTTCTGTGCCCGTGACATGACTCATGCATCGCGCAACGATCGCTCGAAAACTGCCTGTGGCCTGTGAGCACCACTACCCCCTAAAGAGCCTGATGGTTTTATTAATGATGGGCTTAAGGCCCGTCCGCCCATGTTGGGCCTAAAAGCCCGGCCCACAGGAATAGGGCCCGTGGATGGAGGGACGTATAAAAGGGATGAGAGAGAGGGAGAACGCACCTTTTGGAAATTAGAACGTACGTACGTCTCTCTCTCCCCCGCTCTCTCCCTCTCTCTCTCTCTCTCTCTCCCAAAAAGGAAAACAGTAAGGCTCCGGCAACGTTTTTCTTCCCTTCAACCACGATTTGGCGTCATCGGATCGAACAGGGCAAAATTCTCTTCCTCATGTCGGCGTCGATGTTTAATCTATGGCTAACAAGGTACGCTCGAATCCGTGGTGTGCTTTAGGATCGGTGATACGTGATTTTTCCGGGCTTGTCTTCCGCATTCGTTTTAAGGGTTCGATTTAGTGTCGAATCCGGTTTTTTGGGGATCCGTTAATCCCAACATTGGTATCAGAGCCCTAGTTCATGTTTTCCCGACCCTTTTCATGTTTTTTGATTGATTTTTTGCAAAGAAATACGGCCGACACGGATCGGGGCGAGAAATGCCGACACCCGAGCACTGTTCGTCCGTTTTCTCGAGTTTGTGTAAGTCGAAATCCATTTCTGAAGGCATAAGGTGAAAGGGCTCGTCGAGACGAGTCCGGCGACATGTCGTGCGCCGTCGGGCGACTCCGCACGAGCCCACACGCGCGGCCAGAAGCCGCTGCGCGTGGACGCCACGCGCCGGTCGGCGAACCGGCTCGTGCGCTACACCGGCGGCGAACCGACACGTGCTGACGTCAGCATGACGTCACCCAATGGTCGGTAACCGCTGGGATGACGTCATCAATGATGTCAGCGCCGACGACGGTTGGCCGGGCGGTCACCGGCCGGCGACCTGACCGGCGACCCGACCCGACCCCACCCGCGGACGCCTGGCACGCGCGCGGCATGTGCCGGCTGACATCTGCGTGACGTAAGCCCGCGCATGCGCGTGGCACGTGCGGTCGGTTCGTCCGACCCGGCTCGACCGGCCCGACCGGTCCGTCCGGTCCGACGATCGATGACCTGACCGTTGACCCGTTGACCCGTTGACCGTTGACCCATTGACCGTTGACCGACGACCGTTGACCTCTGACTAAAAAAAAATGTGTTTCTTTTTCAATTAAGTCTATGTGGATTATTTGTGATCCCTTATTTGTTATGCATTTGTTGCAAGGACGGTTCTGCATTTGTTGCAGGAAAAATACCTCCCCTCAGGTTGCAGACACCTATCCGCGCAATTACCGATGAACAAAAGGAAAGGCTTTCTAAGTTGATAGCTGAGCTACTGATCATCGATGGGAGAGTGGTGACTTAATTGATTATGTCCTTAAGGTCAATAAAAAAATTCAAAAGGTCATATGGAATGGTCGTCTTATGCCACAGTCAGAGATGGTGCGATTTTTCATGAACACCCTTCCACCTGAATGGTAAGGAGTGTTGAATCGCATATGGGATGTCAACAGAGCTGCTTCTTGTAAGAAAATTGTGATGGATTTTGTAAACGAATATTACTGGATTATTACAAGGGAAAAGATCAAGAAATTGAACAAACGATGATCTTTCCCAGTTCATGTGCTGACTTGGTATTAGTTGTATTGGCTGATCTTTGTTAAGTGTGCTTTGTTGACATATTATGTAATGTTTACTACCTGATTGTTGTTCATGTAGCAACCGATATCTTGGTTGTATTAGTTGAAAGCATTATTGTTTTATTGGATGTCAATTATCTTGCTTTACTTTATTGCTGGTTCTTTGTGGGTAGTTAGTCATGGGTAGTTATAGAAGTTTTTGTAACTTCATAGAATTTATTTTGCATAAGACAATTATATTAATGATAGTTTTAAGTTAGGTTTTTTGGAGGATGATTGGAAACTTAGTGACCTTTTGATTAAAAACCTTACTTGAAATTGTTCATTAATATGATGGGTCTGTGCAAAAGTGATGCATAAATGATAGGCATTAATAATTCGTGCATATATGTTTGATGTGTTCAGATCAATGGCTTCAGCCACAAAGAGCATAGTTGCCGAGCTGAACAAAGGTGAAAAGCTCAATGGTGACAACTATGAAATATGGCACATGAAAATCCAATATGTCTTTGGAAGAGCAAGAGGCACTTGAAGCTCTTAACTCCGACCATGGTAGAACACGAAGAAGGAAACACCGCACAAAGACAAGAGAGATAAAGAAGCTTTTGCTGGATGGAAAAGAAAGAACTCTCTTGCTCGCATCACGTTGCTGAGCAGCATGGAAAATGACGTCATGCGAGAGTTTAGGCGTTTTAACAATGCCAAGGAAATGTGGGAGGCATTGGCAGCTAGATTTGGTCATACTTCGGTGACCCGAGAGATGACTCACTATTAGGTTTGACTCTTACAAGAAGCCTCATGGTCAGACCATGAAGCAACATCTTAGAAAGATGTCAAACATGATAAATGAGCTGAAAGATGCTGGCCATGTCCTCACAGATGAGCAGCAAGTGCAAGCAGTGATTCGTTCCTTGCTTCAGAGTTGGGAGCATATGAAGGTGCACCTGACCCATAATGAAAATATCAAAACTTTTGAGGATGTAGTGCGCCATCTTGAGCTGGAAGAGGACCGCCTTTTGGCGGCTAAGCCGGATGCTGAACTCTATCATGCTAGTTCTAGCTCACATGGAGCTTCGAGCTCCAAGCGCAAACGTCCTAACTGGCTTGATAAAGGGAAAGGCAAGGAAGCAAGTCCTTCAGGGAAGAAACCCAAGTTTAACCAACATGAAAGAGGAAAGCATCCTCGCATGAAAAAGCTTGCAAGGGTGAAATGCTACAACTGTGACAAGAAGGGTCACTATGCTCGCGACTGTCGTGAGCCAAAGAAGGTATGCACCCCTTGTACTTTTCAGAACTTTGCTTTTGTGTCGAGTTCTGTGTTCTTAACTGAGTCTAATCATTTGTGGACTGTGGATTCAGGAGCGACAGACCATGTAGCGAAGGATAGAGGATCCTTCGTGGAATTCCGACGAGTACCAACTGGAACTAAGTGGATCTATGTGGGAAACAACTCTAGAGCTGAAGTGAAAGGAATTGGCACATGCCAACTGAATATGCGTGGTGGACGCACTTTGTTCCTACATGATGTGTTGTATGCTCCGGAGATTCGTCGGAATTTAGTGTCTGTTTTAGTGTTGGTTAAATTAGGTTTTAATATGAACTTCTATAATAGAGGTGTGGATTTGTTTTTGAATACAAATTACTATGGTTGTGGTTATTTTCTGGATGGTTTCATTGTATTAGATATTGATTATGTTAATGCAAATGTTTGTTATTCCCTTCTCACGTCTCCTAATACATATGATAATGATGTGAATGTGTGGCATGCTAGACTTGGTCACATTGGCCAATAGCGTATGAATAGACTAGCCAAAGAGGGCTTGTTGGGCAACATTGAAAAAGTCGATTTGCCCATATGTAAGCATTGCCTAGAAGGGAAAACGATAAGGAAACCATTTGGAAAAGGTAAAAGAGCTGAATTTCCTCTGCATTTAATCCATTCTGATGTCTGTGGTCCAATGAATGTGAGAGGAAGGCGTGGGGCTGTTTATTTCATCACTTTTATAGATGATTATACTTGATTCGGATATGTCTATTTGATTTCTCATAAATCTGAAGCAATAAGTTGTTTCAAAAGGTTTATGAACCTGGTAGAGAATCAATTAGACAAGAAAATAAAAGTATTGAGATCCGATCGAGGTCGATAATATTTATCTGATGAGTTTAGAAAATTATGTGATGAAAAAGGAATAGAAAGACAGTTGTCTATTCCATATACTCCTCAACAAAATGGTGTTGCGGAGAGAAGAAACAGAACCCTACTGAAATGGTTAGGTCCATGATGGCGCATGCTAACTTACCTATTACCTTTTGGAGTGATGCGTTGTTAACTGCTGCCTATATACTTAACCGTGTGCCTTCTAAATCAGTTACTTCCACTCCATATGAGTTATGGACAGGTAGAAAATCGGACTTAAGTTTTCTTAAGCCATGGGGTTGTGCTGTCTATACACATGAGTCCTCTCACAAGTTTGGGAAATTGGGTCCCAGAGGAAAGAAGAGTATTTTCATAAGGTACTCAGAACACTCGAAAGGATATGTGTTCATAAGTGAGCAGGAAAGTGGGAGTATAACTGAATTTGAATCACGAGATGTCACGTTCTTAGAGGATGAATTTCCTAAGAAGGGCGAAATAGGGGAAGATTACTCCCTATTTGAGACCTTGGATCGGGATAATGATGTTAGTGGAGTTCATCCAAGTGGGAGTAATATGAGAAGTGATGAATTAAATTCAACTCATTCTCAATTACAACCACATGATGAGACGACATCATCATTACCTAATCTAAGTGGGAGCATGATGGGGAATGATGTGCAAAGTGTACAATCTCCCATACGGCGAACAAGTCGCCAAAGTATCATGGCAAGACCAAACATATAGATACCAAGTATAACTTTGTCAAAGATATGGTTACACGAAAGGATGTGAACTTACAGTACATATCTACGCATAGAATGGTAGCAGATCCTATGACAAAGCCAATACCTAGAGATGTGTTTTGTGGTCATGTAAAATCTCTAGGATTGCGTAGAGTCTGATGTACTGAATTGTAATTTCCTTGAGTTGTTCACATTTATGAATTTTTGTTTTTTCATTGATTAATGCCTATGAATCTATGTATGATCTTTATGCATCTTAATGCTCAGTGCATTAATTTAAGTTGAGGAAGTATGTCGGACAGATAAAAGATTAGCCCACTCACACGGGTAATCGCCTCTATTTACTGTGTGATAAATAGAGATGAGACTGTATTTAAGCTTATTATCTAGGTGATAATCGAGAGCTCAAGCTTAAAATATGCATGTCGCCTTAACTAAATGTTAAGATGAGGACATAATACTTGCGATGTCCGAAAGTAAAATACCCCACATATTTTACCTAATCCGTCTAAGATGCTAGATGTGAGTTCTGATGAATTTTGTGAATGAGTAGGTACGTGAACTCAAGTTAGACATTGGGTGTGTCTGTACTATCATCTGTACGGTATTGAAAAATATAGACATACGCTCCATGGGAAAGGAGTTAATACCGTAATACGTATTTCATACTACGTATGCATGAGACGACCAATAAGAGTAGCAAAAAGTTTGATCTCAACTTTTATGACGTGTGAGACTCTTGAGGAAAAGAGTTCCTCAATTTTAGTGCCCTCGTGACTTTTACTTATTCTCAAGATTTCCATTTAGTGTTTGCTATCTTAGGATGTTGCCAATGGTCATGAGTTGATTCGATCTACTGGGACATTTCTAGAAAAGCAAGCTGAACTGAAATTGAGAGTTTAAAGGAAAGAGGAAGATCGATTTTGGAGAATCACATTGTACTTTTGTATTCCTTTGGTCGACCAATTATGACTGTCTTTTCGATAATTATAATTGTGAATACAATATATATATATATATATATATATCATTGTTTGAAAGAGATCAAGAGAGATATAAATGTGATTGATCGATCTAGGGTATTGCATACTAAATCTACTCAGATTGTGACGCCCTTTATGAGCTGCTATATATTCCTAACAGATGTATAGCAACGAGCTCTCAAAGTATGCTGGTCGCACGGATTATTCATCGGTATGAATGTTGAAGAGAGGTAAAGAGAATCCTGTTCAGCCCACCATGTGCGAGTGGGAGATGATGGTTTTATTAATGATGGGCTTAAGGCCCGTCCGCCCATGTTGGGCCTAAAAGCCTGGCCCACAGGAATAGGGCCCGTGGATGGAGGGACGTATAAAAGGGATGAGAGAGAGGGAGAATGCACCTTTTGGAAATTAGAACGTACGTACGTCTCTCTCTCCCCCCCTCTCTCTCTCTCTCTCTCCCAAAAAGAAAAATAGTAAGGCTCCGGCAACGTTTTTCTTCCCTTCAACCACGATTTGGCGTCATCGGATCGAACATGGCCAAATTCTCTTTCTCACGTCGGCGTCGGTGTTTAATCTGTGACTAACAAGGTACGCTCGAATCCGTGGTGTGCTTTAGGATCGGTGATACGTGATTTTCCCGGGCATGTCTTCCGCATTCGTTTTAGGGGTTCGATTTAGTGTCGAATCCGGTTTTTTAGGGATCCGTTAATCCCAACAGAGCCTTATGAGCATTTTTGCCCCCAGCAGGAGTAGACATTCACCATGTTTGAGTAGGCACCACCCCTCTAAAAAATTGTAGAAATTGAATTTTGATGAGATTTTTTGCACAGATGCTTAGAAAAATGTGATCTAGATTATGGAAAAGTCAGAAAAAAATTTTGACGACTGGAAATATTTTTTTTAATTTTTGGTATTTAAAAAATTGAGAAAATCCGGAAAATTAGAAAAAAATATTTGGGACGTGGGAAAACCATTGGGGAGGCTATTTTATGACACAAAAAAATTTAGAAAAAAGAATGGATTCAATCGGACAAGAAATGATCGGTAAAGTTGCAACCGGACCATGGTCGGTCGGCCCCGATCGATCCCGGTCGAGCGGGATCGATCCATGATCGATCCGCATGGTGCAGGGATCGATCCCGCTCGACCGGGACGATCCACGATCGATCCATGCACCGATCGGATCGATCCACACGGCCGAGCGGTCGGCCACGATCGATCCCGGTCGAGCGGGATCGATCCACGATCAATCCGCATGGTGTAGGGATCGATCCCGCTCGACGGAGACCGATCCATGATCGATCCATGCACCGATCGATCTGCACGGTGCAAGGATCGATCTGCACGGTGCAAGGATCGATCCACACGGCCGAGGCCCTGGACCACGATCGATCCTGGTCGACCGGGACCGATCCTTGATCTATCCGGACGGTGCATGGATCGATCTACACGGCCGAGGCCCTCGACCACGATCGATCCCGCTCGACCGGGATCGATCCATGATCGATCCACACGGCCGAGGCCCTCGACCACGATCGATCCCGCTCGACCGAGATCGATCATGGATCGATCCATACGGCCGAGGCCCTCGACCGGGATCGATCCATGATCGATCCGCATGGTGCATGGATCGATCCACACGGCCGAGGCTCTCGACCACGATCGATCCGGACGGTGCATGGATCGATCCACACGGCCGAGGCCCTCGACCACGATCGATCCCACTCGACCGGGATCGATCCATGATGGATCCGCATGGTGCGTGGACCGATCCACACGGCCGAGGCCCTCGACCACGATCGATCCGCACGGCCGAGGCCCTCGACCGGGATCGATCCATGATCGATCCGCACGGTGCGTGGACTGATCCACACGACCGAGGCCCTCGACCACGATCGATCTCGCTCGACCGGGATCGATCCATGATCGATCCGCATGGTGCATGGATCGATCCACACGACCGAGGCCCTCGACCACGATCGAACCTACTCGACCGGGATCGATCCGCACGGCCGAGGCCCTCGACCAGGACCGATCACGCTCGACCGGGGATCGATCCGCACGGTGCAGGGACTGATCCCGCTCGACCGGGATCGATCCATGATCGATCCGCACGGTCGAGACCCTCGACCGGGACCGATCACGCTCGACCGGGGATCGATCCGCACGATGCAGGGACTGATCCCGCTCGACCGGGATCGATTCGCACGGTGCAGGGACTGATCCCGCTCGACCGAGGATCCATCCACGATCGATCCGCACGGTGCATGGATCGATTCGATCGATGCAAGGTCGATCCGCACGGTGCAGGGACCGATCTCGCACGACCGGGGATCGATCCACGATCGATCCGCACGGTGCAGAGATTGATCCCACTCGACCGGGATCGACCGGGGATCGATCCACGATCGATCTGCACGGTGCATGGATCGATCCGATCGATGCTAGGTCGATCCGCACGGTGCAGGGACCGATCCCGCATGACCGGGG
>CM027847.1:14070363-14080363 GCA_016097595.1 Eucalyptus pumila
AAAGGTACGAAAACGTGTTGGCTATCATCCTGTAAAGTTTCGTAATTTTTGAAGACCGAATGGGTATTTTAATTTAATTTATTCGGAAACTGTGCAGTGGGTTTAAATCCGAGAATTTTAGGATGTTTTTGGAGGAAATTGTGAAAATTGTGAAAAATACGACTTGGCCACGAATTTTATATAAAGTTGTAATCCTATAAATGATTATTGAATATTATGATTTTGGGAAAATCATAAATATTAAATATTTATTTATGAAAATAAATAAATATAATAAAATAATAAAATAATAATAAAATAATAAAATAATAAAATAATAAAATAAAATAGATTTTTATTTGGCCATGGATTCAATTCCATTTGTGTGGCACTTGTGTGATGAGGTCTTTGTACATGCATTAAGTTGAAATACTTATGTGATTAAGCTATGACATGTGCATGACATGTGAATTGAAATGCAAGTGTGATATGTTTGATGCCATGCCAAATTTCCATGTTAAATTGAGATAAAAGATAAATGTGGATGAGAATGAGGTTGTGGTGGAGGATGTTGTCTGGTGGCCTGGTGGCGTAATTCCGAGAGATTCCCCTGGGAGTTTCGGGATGCCGAATGTGGGGGGCGGAAGCCCCGTCGGAGGTTTCGCCCAAAGGGAGTGACTCGCGATGCCGGGATTGGGGTGCGAGATCCCCGGCTAGAAGGGTAAAGGCCGGAAGCCCCGTCGGAGGTTTCTACGCCGAAGGGAATGCCTCGTGATGCTAGTTGAGATGCGAGATGCCCGAATGTGGGGGGCCTGGAGCCCGGTGGCCATGAGATGGTGGAATGCTTTGGGATCCCCGTCGGAGGTTTCTCGCCCGAAGGGATGGTGATGATGGTGAATTTGATGATTTGAGAAAAGATAATGTGGGGATCAATTGATAAGTAAAAGTGGAAATTGATCTATGATGTGATATGCATGGTGATGCATGGTTAATGATGATATGATATGCATGGTGATGCATGGCTAATGATGATATGATATGCATGGTGATGCATGGCTAATGATGATATGATATGCATGGTGATGCATGGCTAATGATGATATGATATGCATGGTGATGCATGGTAATGATGATATGATATGCATGGTGATGCATGGCTAATGATGATATGATATGCATGGTGATGCATGGGTAATGATGATATGATATGCATGGTGATGCATGGCTAATGATGATATGATATGCATGGTGATGCATGGCTAATGATGATGTGATATGCACGGTGATGCATGGTTAATGATGATGTGATATGCATGATGATACATGGCCATGATGATGATATATATGCTATAATGATGCATGAATACGCTTGACATCAAAAAGGTAAGCAATGCCTGCATTGTATGATGGTATGCATGGTGACCGAGTTGTTATTGGATTTCCCTATCTGTAGAGTGGTTGTACTCACCCCTTTTGGGGATAACATTTCAGATTAGCACTATGCCGCTACCTGCTGTTTCGCGTGGGGTATTTTACGGTCTACCGTCGATGTTGAGGTGGAGTGTACGGAGATAGATTGTCCTCCGTGCCCGGATTGACGTTTATCCGAGTGCATTGCTTAGTTATGTATGATATCGGCCTGGCACGGGGCCCCGTCATACAAGAGTTCCCGTCGTGCACGTTCGACGGATGGAGCGATGCGAGGGATGCCGCCGCCACCACCCGACACACCGGGTTGGGTGTGAGACCATACGCGAGGAGTAGGAGCTAGATCACTTTTTGATGTAGAAAACCGACGCTTTCGATGGGAGGGTTCCTTGTTCACATGATGTTAGGGGTCGAGGTTTCTTTTTGAGAGTTTAGGTAGGACATGGCAGAGTCCTAACCCTTCTTGTTTTTTTTGTACCGACCAAGGAAACCCCATCATGCTTTATATATGTATGTAAGCCAAGCGTCGAAGCTGTTTATAAAAATCATGATGTTTAGCTGGTGTGTATTTGTATCATGGGTTAGAAGGGAGATAAATGACGATGTGAATTTTGCTTCCGCTATGAGTCGCGCATGGGACCGTTTAAAAAAAAAAATGCCTGTAATCTGGCAAGGCTTAATTTAGACAAGAGATTGGAGATGGTAAAAGATGTAACACCGGCGCTGGTGACGACCTGCGAAGGGTTCGGGGTGTCACAGCCGCCCTTTTTGGTATCAGAGCGAATGGTTATAGGTGGAGTGATAAGGAGCCTCATTTGGAAATTGAGGAACATGATGACAATACACACCATAGGGTCTAAAACGAAATAATTGAATAACGGGTGATGAGAATCCACTCGTAGATCCCTAGTAGTTTGTTTTGAGTTATTTTAGGTGCCGCAACATGTATATGTTACTTATGTAGTGATAGTAGTTGCTTTGAGTGGAGGCGTGAGTCTCGAGATTATTCCTAAGGCAATGCTTGGAAATTGCAGGAGAGTCATGGTGCGAGCCGGAAGTGCTCATCCATCGAGGGCTGAAGCCTCCGCGCAAGGGCTGAACCCCGAATGGAAGATATCCCGAGGCATTAGCCAATATTGGAAATCGATGGAGAGGCGAAGCGCAAAGAACGGCCGGAGCGAACGCCGTACTCAAGGACTAGTGGAGCAGTTTTTGAAGCCGAAGCCACTTAAGTTTAATGGAATGGGAAGTCCCGAGGAGGCGAGCAATGGATTGATGGGATGGAAAGAATTTTCCGGCTGTTGGACCGCACCGATCTTTGAGAAAATAGTCTTAGCGAGTACCAATTGGAGGAAATGCGAAGTTTTGGTGGAGAGCTTCGAAGGATATAATCTTTCCACTAGGTACCGATGTGAGCCGGGAGGAATTTGTTAGAGCCTTCAATAGGAAGCATTTCTCCGACCGTGCTAAGGATAGGAAGATTACTTGAATTTGTTCAGCTAGAACAAAAGGGGTTGACCGTAGATCGGTATGAGGCTAGATTTTCTGAATTGTCTAGATATGCTCCTAGATTGATTGAGGATCAGGAGGAGAAGGCTAAGAGATTCCTGAAGGGGCTGAGGACTGACATTAGAAAGCAGCTGGTGCCTTTGAACATAAGAGATTATAATGAGATTTATGAAAGGGCGCAGTTAGTGGAGCAGGAGTTGTTGAGGGAGCGGTCGGAATTTAAGAAACCATTGAATTTTAGTGATGTGAAGAAGGGGAAGAGGCCTTATTCTCGGTCAAGGTCGACCGGAATGTGAAGAAGAAGAGTAATTTTGGAAATTTTGGAGGGGCAAGGAGTGGTCTGAATATAGGGAAAGCACCCTATCAGCCTGGTAATTGTCAGAGGTGTAATGAGAGACATGGCCCAGGACCTTGTACGGGACAACAGAAATGTTTTGGCTGTGGACAAGTGGGTCATCTTAGGAGGAATTGCCCACAAGAGAGGTCGCAAGTGAGTGTTGACTCAGTGCGACAGGGATATCAGAATGCTATTAGGTCAAACCCGCAAGGAAATCCTCAGAGACCGCCTGCACAAGGAAGGGTGTATGCGATCACCCAGGAGGAAGCGGAAGCTTCCAAGAATGTTATCTCAGGTACGATTCTTATTAATGGTGAAAAGGCATATGCATTGTTTGACATGGGTGCAACGCATTCGTTTGTGTCTGAAAGATATAGATGCTTGAATAAGATAGAAGTTATGCCGCTTGAGACGCCTCTTTGTGTTTCCACGCCTTTAAAGGATGTGGTATTGTCTACATTGGTGTGTGAAAATTGTAAGATATCCATGGGAGGAAAGGATATGGAAATAGACTTGGTTGTAATGGCTATGTATGATTTTGATGTTATTATAGGAATGGACTGACCGTAAGTATCGAGCTAGAATGGATTGTTATAGAAGAGTGGTGCAATTTGTTCTACCTAATCGCTAGTTGTGAATTTTTAGGAGGTCGACCCATTTTCCGTAACTCTTATTTCAGCAGTAGAAGCATGTAAGTTACTTGACGGAGGATGTCAAGGGTACCTAGCCAAAGTTAGAGATTATGCCAGGGAGGAGCCTAATCTCGAGGAAGTTCGTGTAGTTAACGAATTTCAAGATGTATTTCCTGAGGAATTGCCTGGATTGCCGCCAGAGCGGGAGATTGAATTTGAAATTGAATTAATGCCTGGAACGGGACCAATATCAAAAGCCCCGTATAGAATGGCCTTAATTGAATTGAAGGAATTGCAGTAGACCCGGCAAAAGTTGAAATGGTAGTGAATTGGCCGAGACCGACAACGCCTACTAAGATACGAAGTTTCTTAGGATTGGCTAGTTATTATAGGAGATTCATTGAAGGATTTTCAAGACTAGCAGGACCTTTAACTAAGTTAACCTGAAAGAATGTGAAGTTTGAATGGAATGGAGAATGTGAAAGGAGTTTTCAGGAGCTCAAAAGGAAATTGACTTCAGCTCCAATTTTGACTATACCTACTGGACCTGATGGTTTCACAGTGTATAGTGATGCATCTCACAAAGGACTAGGATGTGTGTTGATGCAGCATGGCAAGGTTGTAGCCTATGCATCCAGACAATTGAAACCCCATGAGCTAAATTATCCGACGCATGATTTAGAACTAGTAGCTATAGTGTTTGCCTTGAAGATATGGAGACACTATTTGTATGGGGAAAAGTTTGAGATCTACACGGATCATAAGAGTTTGAAGTATCTGTTCTCACAAAAGGAGTTGAACATGAGACAAAGGAGGTGGATGGAGTTGTTAAAAGACTATGATTGTGAGATAAGATATCATCCAGGAAAAGCGAATAGAGTAGCAGATGCTCTTAGTCGAAAGTCGGCCACAGAAATAGCTAGTTTGAGGATGGCAGAATGGAAATTGTTGGAATCTGTGGCAAATTCCGAATTTAAGTTGGAAGTGGATTGTCTCACTAGTATGCTTAGTGCATTAAGGATTGAGCCAGAGATTATCCAGAAAATTAAAATTCTGCAAGAATCTGACCCAGAGATTTGGAAAGTGAAAGATGCTATATCTTTAGGGAAAAGATCAGAATTTCAGATCTCTGATGATGGAATAGTAAGATGTCAAGGACAACTTTGTGTTCCTGACAATGAGGAGTTGAGGAAGGAAATTTTGTCGGAGGCACATAAGAGTAATTATAGTATCCACCCGTGTAGTACAAAGATGTACAGAAATTTGCGTCGGCAATTTTGGTGGAATGGTATGAAGGCAGATACGGCTAAGTACGTTTCTCAATGTTTGACGTGTCGCAAGTAAAAGCGGAGCATCGTAAACCCGCAGGACTTTTGAGACCATTAGACATTCCCCGAATGGAAATGGGAACATATAACGATGGACTTTGTGCAAGGATTGCCAAGGACATCAAGCAGTCATGATTCAATTTGGGTTATAGTGGATCGATTGACTAAGTCGGCTCATTTCTTAGCAATTCGTATGGACTACCCAATGGATAAGTATGCGGACATGTATGTAAGTCAAGTGGTACGCTTACATGGTGTTCCAGTGACCATTACTTCAGATCGAGATTCGAGGTTCACTTCGAATTTTTGGAAAAGTCTTCAAATTGCATTAGGATCTAAGTTTCATTTTAGTATCTTTTTTCATCCTCGCATGATGGTCAATAAAGAGTAATCCGACATCGGAGGATATGTTGAGAGCTCTGTGTGATTGATTTCAAAGGAAATTGGGATGAGAGATTGCATTTGGTAGAGTTTGCCTATAACAATAGTTTTCAGAAGAGTATAGGCATGTCACCTTATGAAGCATTATATGGAAGGAGATGTAGGACTCCTGTCTGTTGGAGTGAAGTAGGTGAAAGGAAGTTGACAGACTGAACTCGGTACAAGTTACCGCTGAGGCTGTTGATGTTATCAGAGAAAGGCTTAGAGCAGCTCAGAGTAGACAGAAAGGCTACGCAGATAGACGTAAAAGGCCTTTGGAATTTAGTGTAGGAGACCATGTATTCCTTAAGGTATCTCCAATGAAAGGAATATCTCGATTTGGGAAGAAGGGTAAGTTAAGCCCTAGATTTGTTGTGTGACACCCCTTGACGGCCCCCGATCCGATTTGGGTCGCCACAGTTCGCTTACCTTTCACTTTCCTTATTAACATATCACTCTGATACCGTTTCTATTGTAGCGGGTCCATACAACCATGGGGGTTTACATCTTTTATTAACGGTCCTTGCGCAATTTACATAACGGAAGCATATCCAACAATTCCTTCCCTACATTCAGAAATTGATGCACACCAACTAAACATTTATAGGTAAAAGCCGTACACTTTTGTTTACATAACTTGATGAACATCATTAGTCGATACATCAAAATTGCCACGCTCTTTCTATACTTGGCTATATTTCAAAAGATGACCGACATCTTCTCCCACAATCGTATGCTTAAGGTCCATCAACTAGTGTCGCGTCCAAAGGTTCCCTCCTTTGCTATCCTTCTCCTCACGGTCATATCCAACCGCCAAACCATCTACTAATCTGAAATGTTGGTCCCCAAAAGGGTGAATATAACCACTTTCAGATAAAGGAATCCAATAACAACTCGATGCATCATACAAATCATACATGCATTGCGGCGTAATTTACCTTGCTGACCATGCGTAATACTATCATGCATCATCATGCATTATCATCATGCATATCATATCATCATATGTCATCATCATAATCATCATCATGGCATCATTATATCATACATGTCACCCTTATCATGACATCGTCACATCACACATCATCATCGTCATCGTGCATATCATCATGCATATCATGCCATGGGTGATCATCATATCACATCACATATCATCATCATCATCATCATCATGCATATCATGCCATGGGTGATCATCATATCACATCACATATCATCATCATCATCATCATCATGCATATCATGCCATGGGTGATCATCATATCACATCACATATCATCACCATCATCATGCATATCATCATGCATATCATGCCATGGATGATCATCATATCACATCACATATCATCACCATCATCATGCATATCATCATGCATATCATGCCATGGGTGATCATCATATCACATCACATATCATCACCATCATCATGCATATCATCATACATATCATACCATGGGTGATCATCATATCACATCACATATCATCACCATCATCATGCATATCATCATGCATATCATACCATATCATGCCATGAGTTAATTTTCATCTTTATCTTTAAATTTGATCACCATATCACCCTTCCTCGATTCATCAATTTCATCCCATATTTTACACTCGCATCCCATGCGAAAAAACCTCCGGGCATGTATCCAAGATACAACCGGGCATCCGCCCCCACATTCGGGCATCTCGCATCCCAACTAGCATCACGAGGAACCTCCGGGCATGTATCCAAGATACAACCGGACTTCTGGCCTTTACCCTTCTAGCCAGACATCTCGCACCCAAATCCTAGCATCGCGAGGCATTCCCTTCGGGCAAAGACCTCCGACAGGGCTTCCGGAATTATGTACCGACATACCACCAGGCCTCCCCTGGAATTACGTACTGTATACCACCGAGCATCCCGACACTCCCGGGGAATCTCTGGAATTACGCCACTAGGCCACCAAGCACCATCATCCACCACAACCACTTCCTCACTTATCATTATCCACATTTACCATTATTTTGATCTCAATTTAACATGGAATATGGCATGGTATCAAGCAAATCACACTTGACATGGAATTCACACTTGCATCTCAATTCATATGTCATACACATGCCAAAACTTTATCCCATACACATCTCAATTCAATACATGTACAAGGACCATGTCATACGCATACCAAGACTTTATCACATATATATCTCAATCCAGTACATGTGCAAAGACCTCATCACGCATATGCCACACAAATAGAATTGAATCCATGGCCAAATAAAAATCCATTTAATTTTATTATTATTTTATTATTTATTTATTTATTTATTTATTTAATATCAATAAATTCCCAAAATTACAAAAATCCAAGAAATTATTAAACAAACCCATAGGATGATAATTACTTGCAAAACTCATGGCCAAATTGAATTTTTATAAAATTCATAATTTTCCCAAAACATCCTATGATTCTCGGATTTAAACCAAATGCACAGTTTCCGAATAAATTCAATTAAAATATCCATTTGGCCTCCAAAAATTACGAAATTTTACAGAGTGATAGCCAAGACATTTTCGTACCATTTTTATGAAGAACTCCACGTCTAATTCTTTTTAGATTAATTTATACAGTCTCACGAAGATTATGGAACCCTTACCGCCTCGTCCAGAATGCATATCTCCGAATTACTAAGATTTCACCCGTCTATTATCTTTCGTTTCCTCTGAAATTTAGATATGTTATGTATCAAGGTGTCCTTTACAAGTTTCATGAAGAGATCTAGGCCAAATAACGAAAATATGATCACCATTTAAGTCCATAAAGTCTCGGGTGTCTCGGTACACTTCACCAGAATCAATCATCTCCAAGATCTAGCCGATTAACTAGGCTACACTCCTTCATTTCTCTTCAAATTTGAGTATGTTGTATTTTAGGATGTTACCTACAACTTTCAAGAAGGCAGCGAAGTAAGATCTCCAACAGAAATCAACATGCAAACAAGAAATCAACAAGAGGTCAGTGAAGATTTCGCAGATCTAGGGTCTCCGTAAAATAGAACTTTTGACCCCTCAAATCTCCATCGTTTTCTACGAAATTTTAGTATGTCATAGTACAAGACGTTAGCTTCAACTTTAATTAAGATATCACAGCCAAAATCGAACTCTAAACATGCATACAAGCTCTCACAACATTCTGACTCAAACAGTTCATACGAAAATATTCCAGATCTAGCATCTCCGTAGGATAAGGGTTTGACACCTCAAATATCCATCATTTTCCACGAAATTTCAGTATGTTATATTTCAAGATGTTAGCTACAACTTTCATGAAGACATCGGAGCCAAAATCGGACTCTAAACACACATGCAAGCTCAAACAAGTTTCTGACTCCAAACAGTTCATGCGAAAACAATGGTGCAAGAGTAGAAAGTGGATTCCCAACTTGCCTCTAGACCTCACGAACGGCGGCACACCGGCGACGGTTCCTTCTCCTCCTCTCTCGGCTTCCTCTCTCTCTCCCTCACTTGGCCGAACAAGCCACTCTCTCTCTCTCCTTCTCTCTCTTTCCTTTTTGGATGCTTTTATATTGCATGTGGCCGCCCAAGATGGCCAATGGGGCAGCCACACCTTGCACAGCCTCCACGCCACTTGTCACAACACATGCATGGGCTTGGGCCTTCTTTTTGGGCCTTTCTTGGGCCAGCAAATGGGCTGGTCGAATTCCCTCTTGTGGGCTTCCATTTGGGCCGGCCATTCGGCCCACTAAACTTAGACCAATGGGTCTAAGGCCCATTCCAAAAATTAACCCTTTTTCCCCTTTTTTTTTTGAAATTCTTTTATAAATATTCTTGAATTCCAAATTTTCACCTTGGCCAAAGTCTTGGGATATTTTAATTATTGAAATTTAATTTATAAAGTGCACGGCCAAGCATAGATTATTAATTTATCCTATAGTCCTAAATTCAAAATTCATAAACAGAAAAGATAACTCTTCCCGAGGCCCCCACCGACGTCTCCGGACTCCCTAACGTTGCCGTCAGCCGCCACGTCCCGGTTCAGGAATTCTAACCCGATTCCCTTTCGAAGCTCGCGCACGAGGCCCTATCAGAGGGGCTTCCCCCGTCTCTTAGGATCGACTAACCCATGTACAAGTGCCGTTCACATGGAACCTTTCCCCTCTTCGGTCTTCAAAGTTCTCATTTGAATATTTGCTACTACCACCAAGATCTACACCGACGGCCGCTCCGCCCGGGCTCACGCCCAAGGTTTTACAGCGACCGCCGTGCCCTCCTACTCATCAAGGCCTGGCACTTGCCTTGACATCCGAGTATAGGTCGCGCGCTTCAGCGCCATCCATTTTCGGGGCTCGTTGATTCGGCAG
>CM027847.1:14085363-14087863 GCA_016097595.1 Eucalyptus pumila
ATGGAAAAGTCAGAAAAAAATTTTGACGACCGGAAATTTTTTATTTTTATTTTTGGTATTTAAAAAATTGAGAAAATCCGGAAAATTAGAAAAAAATATTTGGGACGTGGGAAAACCATTGGGGAGGCTATTTTATGACACAAAAAAAAATTAGGAAGAAGAATGGATTCAATCGAACAAGAAATGATCGGTGAAGTTGCAACCGGACCATGGTCGGTCGGCCTCGATCGATCCCGGTCGAGCGGGATCGATCCACGATCGATCCGCATGGTGCAGGGATCGATCCCGCTCGACCGTGACCGATCCATGATTGATACATGCACCGATCGGATCGATCCACACGGCCGAGCGGTCGGTCACGATCGATCCCGGTCGAGCGGGATCGATCCACGATCGATCCGCATGGTGCAGGGATCGATCCCGCTCGACCGGGACCGATCCATGATCGATCCATGCACCGATCGATCCGCACGGTGCAAGGATTGATCCACACGGCCGAGGCCCTGGACCACGATCGATCCCGGTCGACCGGGACTGATCCTTGATCGATCCGAATGGTGCATGGATCGATCCACACGGCCGAGGCCCTCGACCACGATCGATCCCGCTCGACCGGGATCGATCATGGATCGATCCACACGGCCAAGGCCCTCGACCGGGATCGATCCATGATCGATCCGCACGGTGCATGGATCGATCCACACGGCCGAGGCTCTCGACCACGATCGATCCGGACGGTGCATGGATCGATCCGCATGGCCGAGGCCCTCGACCACGATCGATCCCGCTCGACCGGGATCGATCCATGATCGATCCGCACGGCCGAGGCCCTCGACCGGGACAGATCACGCTCGACCGGGGATCGATCCGTACGGTGCAGCGACTGATCCCGCTCGACCGAGATCGATTCGCACGGTGCAGGGACTGATCCCGCTCGACCGAGGATCGATCCACGATCGATCCGCACAGTGCATGGATCGATCCAATCGATGCAAGGTCGATCCGCACGGTGCATGGACCGATCCACATGACCGAGGCCCTCGACCACGATCGATCCCGCTCGACCGGGATCGATCCATGATCGATCCGCACGACCGAGGCCCTCGACCGGGACAGATCACGCTCAACTGGGGATCGATCCGTACGGTGCAGGGACTGATCCCGCCCGACCGAGATCGATCCGCACGGTGCAGGGACTGATCCAGCTCGACCGAGGATCGATCCACGATCGATCCGCACGGTGCATATGCGGATCGATCCGATGGATGCAAGGTCGATCCGCACGGTGCAGGGACCGATCTCGCACGATCGGGGATGGACCCATGATCGCGATCGATCCGCACGGTGCAAGGGTCGATCGACGATCGATCCCCGCGGCCGAGGCCCCCGACCATGACCGATCCCTGCTTGACCAGGATCGATCCACGATCGATCGGGCCCGACCGGACGGTAGTCACATGCTTGTCTCAAAGATTAAGCCATCCAGACGGCCAGGGCCCTCAACCGGGATTGATCCGGGTGATGCATGGATCGACCGGCACGGTGCATGGGTCGACCGAGATAGATCCGAGTGATGCATGGATCAACATCCGCATGGCGCATGGATCGATCCGCACGATCCAAGGCCCTCTACCACGATCGATCACAAGGCTCGACTAGTATTTCAGAGGTGAAATTCTTGGATTTATGAAAGCCGAACAACTTACCAAAATTTTTGGTGCCATTTTACTTTTCACCAAAAAAAAAAAAACCAACTTACCAAAAATTTCTGCAGTTGTTTTTTTTTTTGATAAAAAATTTTTCCCGGCAGCTAGTTCGTCTCTCAACAATCCAAGAATTTCATGATCGATTCGCATGGTGAGGGGAAGGCCCGAGGATTGAAGGATTGATCCAAAAGATGCGGGATCGATCGGCATTCACCAGTAGTCATTTGCACAAAAGTCACGGCACGTTGGCCTTGTCACGACGGGACATATGTAAAGCACTCTCAAGTCATGGCAAGTAGGCCAAGCACAAGTCATGGGCGCAGACACAACACTCGGAGCGTTTCCATTTCCTCTCATGCGGCTTATACATCACTCAAGTCGTGGCATGTCGGCCGAACCAAGTCACATGCTCATGCCTGGAGCAGAACACACATACCCATGTGTGCATGCACTCAAGTCATGGAGCGTCGGCACTCTCAAGTCATGGTGCAATGGCCGCGTAAGCCTTAGGAGATATGTGAAGCCTCCGATGATGCGGGGACTACTCGCTCTCAAGCCGTGGGTGCGAGAACTAGGGTGCTTGGGACTTAGGAGAAATCGCAGGGCCCTCACGGAGGACGGCGACCCTCGAGCTCGTTTCAAAGAAGAGGAATTTTGTTGGTTGGTTGTGGAGTTAGGAGTTGGGGGAGGGACGGGCTCGGGCGACAAGGGCTGAATCTCGGTGGATCGTGGCAGCAAGGCCACTCGCCACTTACAATACCCGTCGCGTATTTAAGTCGTCTGCAAAGATTCTA
>CM027847.1:14090363-14132863 GCA_016097595.1 Eucalyptus pumila
TTCCTTACGCCTTACGGGTTTGCCACCCATTGACTCGCACACATGTCAGACTCCTTGGTCCGTGTTTCAAGACGGGCCGAATGGGGAGCCCACTAGCCGATGCCTGGAGCACGCAGATGCCGAAGGACGCCGTGAGGCACGTGCTGCATTCCACAATCGCAGTGGCGACGTTTCAACGGACGTATCGAAGGCCCGGGCTTGGGCCGCCACTACAATCCGCATCGGTCCATGCCTCGAGTCGATCGGCGAACCGGCTCTCACCGTTCCACATCCGACCGAGGCACATCGCCGGCCCCCATCCGCTTCCCTCCCGACAATTTCAAGCACTCTTTGACTCTCTTTTCAAAGTCCTTTTCATCTTTCCCTCGCGGTACTTGTTTGCTATCGGTCTCTTGCCCATATTTAGCCTTGGACGGAATTTACCGCCCGATTAGGGCTGCATTCCCAAACAACCCGACTCGCCGACGGTGCCTCGTGGTGCGACGGGGTCCGAACACGACGGGGCTCTCACCCTCTCGCGCCCCCTTCCGGGAACTTGGGCCCGGTCCTTCGCCGAGGACGCTTCTCCGGACTACAATTCGAACGCCGAGGGCGATCGATTCTCATCTTTGGGCTCTTCCCGGTTCGCTCGCCGTTACTAGGGGAATCCTTGTTAGTTTCTTTTCCTCCGCTTATTGATATGCTTAAACTCAGCCGGTAGCCCCGCTTGACCTGGGGTCGCGTTGGTAAGGAGCAGATTTGTGGAGCGTGCGATGAGCGGCACGCGCGACATTGATCATTGGGGTCTAATCAACCACCGAATGTCGTGGTGCTGATCGCTTCGACGCTCGATTTTGGGCCAATCGGGACGTGGTCGTCGCGGGAGGCCATCGTACGCGCCCAAGTCCCGCTCGCCCCATTGAAAGGGCGGAGGGGATTAGGGGCAACGCCATGTGTGACACCCAAGCAAACGTGCCCTCGACCAAAGGTTTCGGGCGCAACTTGCGTTCAAAGACTCGATGGTTCACGGGATTCCGCAATTCACACTCTTGTATGGGGCGGCGAGAGCATCACACTCTTGTTAAAGTTCCTTGGCGCATTCCGCGCGGGGGTTCGTTGTGCCGCCAAGGACAAAGGCCGAGCGCCCTGAGTAGCCCGAGCCGGATCCTCGGCGTCGAGAGGGATGTCGGGCTGAGCCCGCCGTCCCCGTTGAGTTTGTTACCGGTTCTCTGGTCATTCTGCTGGGCAGGATTCGATAATGATCCTTCCGCAGGTTCACCTACGGAAACCTTGTTACGACTTCTCCTTCCTCTAAATGATAAGGTTCAGTGGACTTCTCGCGACGTCATCGGCGGCGAACCACCCACGTCGCCGCGATCCGAACACTTCACCGGACCATTCAATCGGTAGGAGCGACGGGCGGTGTGTACAAAGGGCGGGGACGTAGTCAACGCGAGCTGATGACTCGCGCTTACTAGGAATTCCTCGTTGAAGACCAACAATTGCAATGATCTATCCCCATCACGATGAAATTTCAAAGATTACCAAGGCCTGTCGGCCAAGGCTATAGATTCATTGAATACATCAGTGTAGCGCGCGTGCGGCCCAGAACATCTAAGGGCATCACAGACGTATTGTTGCCTCAAACTTCCTTGGCCTAAGCGGCCATAGTCCCTCTAAGAAGCTGGCCGTGGAGATGTACATCCACATAGCTAGTTAGCGGCCGAGGTCTCGTTCGTTATCGGAATTAACCGAGACAAATCGCTCCACCAACTAAGAACGGCCATGCACCACCACCCATAGAATCAAGAAAGAGCTCTCGATCTGTCAATCCTTACTATGTCCGGACCCGGTAAGTTTCCCCGTGTTGAGTCAAATTAAGCCGCGGGGCTCCACTCCCGTGGTGCCCTTCCGTCAATTCCTTTAAGTTTCAGCCTTGCAACCATACTCCCCTAGGAACCCAAAAACTTTGATTTCTCATAAGGTGCCGACGGAGTCCTAAAAGCAACATCCGCCGATCCCTAGTCGGCATCGTTTATGGTTGAGACTAGGACGGTATCTGATCGTCTTTGAGCCCCCAACTTTCATTCTTGATTAATGAAAACATCCTTGGCAAATGCTTTCGCAGTTGTTTTTTTTTTTTGGTAAAGGGTAATAATATATTGAGCTTTAACCAACAAATTTACAAGATCAGGCACCACAAAACTTGCACTCAACAAGACACAACGTCTAACGAGTGGAAGGGCGCCGGACTCAGAAGCGCACCGCAAAACGGTCAAAGCAAGCAGGGCCAAACAAGCAGCCCAAGAGAGACGGCCACACAGGGCCGGGACAACCAACCAAACAAAACAGCCTAACCTACCCAAAGGGGCGGCCACGCAGGGCCAGAAACCAAACAACCAACAAAACCAAAAGCAGAACGTAACGAAGAAACGCCAAGAGGGCGAGACACCGACAATTCCAGACAAACCCCATCAAAAGTGCAGGCGAGCCAGGATAAACGGCGAAGGCAGGAGAAGGCACCCGCAATGCTAGAACAAGGAGGACTAGCCGATCGGCATAGGAGAGCTGAAAATAGTAGGGTCAAGGCCCCAGTTCCGTTGTAACCTCCTATTTCTCAGACAATCTTCCACGTTCTTGAAGGTTAAGGCTTTATCCTTAACAACTTTAATGAGATGCTTCTTGACAGCCGCAACTACGACCGGATGCTCTCTAAAGAGAATGTCGTTTCTATACTTCCAAATGAGATGGCAAAGAGCACCGAAAGAGAAACGACCAATGTAATGATAGAAATCTTTACCTGAGAGGAATTTCATAGCCCACTGCAGGTTTTCCACCTAGGTCCTGTTCCTCCACGGGAGGTTACTCTTGGACGCCCAAAAGTAAGCATACTAGCCGTGATGCAGCAACCGAAGAAGAGGTGGTCTATAGAATCTGGCGTGAGTTTGCAAAAGGCGCAAACTTCTCTCCCAATTCTCCCATAAGACATAAGAAAAGCTTGGGTAGGGAGACGGTTCTTTATGATTAGCCAAAGATTGAATTGGTATCTTGGAGTGATGGCCTTATTCCAAATAAAGGAAGACCAATCCACCCTTGCTTTCCTTCTCCTGAAGATATGCCAAGCTGAGGCGACTGAAAAGAGACCGGACGGATTGTCGCTCCAAATAAATCTATCCGAGCCCTCGGAAAGGAGCGGAAGGGGCTGGTTCCAAGAATCTAATACTGTCCTGAAGACTTGACCTGCGGAAGAGAATAGGTCTGCAACAATTGCACACCTAGGAAGCCCCGAATCCAATATAGTCTGCTCTGAACAAATAATCTCCAGCGGACCTCTTTGATGCCAGTGGTCAAACCAAAGGGAGACCCTTCGCCCATCTCCAATCCTCCAGCAGAAATTGAGTCGAAATTCGGATCTCAGCTGGAGGATTTTCTTCCATGCCCACGAGCAATGCGTCGGAGCCTTAACCACCCAGAAATTCATCCCTCTTTTCAGAAAAGTAGAGTGTATCCACTTGCACCATAAGGACTCCTTATCCGTGAAGAGGGTCCAGATGTGTTTAAGCATCGCAGCCTTGTTGCACTCTCACAGACTGCGAATTCCAAGACCTCCTTCCTCCCTTGGGAGGCATACATCCTCCCAGGACACCTTAGCTCCTCCATTTCCAAGGGTAGGACCCTTCCAAAGGAATTGTCTAAGGATATGCTCAATACGATCTAAGACCGCCATAGGAATAACGAAGACACTGGCCCAATAAGCTTGTATAGCATGGAGCACTGACCTTATAAGCTGAACTCTCCCAGCAAATGAAAGAAAGCGATGAGTCCAGGATTGCACTCTCACTGTAATACGATCCACTAAGGACACACAGCCTGCCTTGCCAAGCCTTGAGGAAATAATTGGAGCTCCTAGATAACGCACCGGCAGCTTCGCTTCCACAAATCCAAAGGTGTCCTTGATCTGACACTTCAAGTCATCCGAGCCCCCTGCAAGAAACACCTCACTTTTGCTATTGTTCGGCTTCAATCCACTCCAAGCGACGAATGTGTCCAGGCCATCCTTCAGGAGCAAGGTGGAGGCCATATCCGCACGGCAAAAGAGAAAGACATCATTTGCAAAGAAAAGATGTGATAATCTAGTGGCCTTGCACCTCCAGGAGAATTTGAAGCCCGGCTGCTCCGTACGAGAAGTGAGATCCCTGAGAAGACTTCCATAACCAAGGTAAAAAGATAAGGAGACATAGGGTCACCCTGTCGAAGGCCTCGGCTACTCGGGAAGAATCCATGGAGCTCCCCATTCAAGGAGATAGAAAACATAGGTGTGCGCACACAAACCATGATAAGACGAATAAGATGGTCCGGGAAATGAAAAGCACGTAGAACCAGCTCCAGGAAGTCCCAGTCTACCGTATCGTATGCTTTCTGAAAATCCACCTTGACAGCACATTTGGGAACGAATGGCTGAAGATGGAACCCGGCAAATAACTCCTGAGCAAGGAGAATATTATCCCTAATCTGCCGACCCTTGACGAATGCATTCTAAGAAGGGCTGATGGTGTCCTGAAGCACTACGGCTACACGGTTGGCTAAGATCTTGGTAATACATTTATAGATCGTGTTGCAGCAAGCAATGGGCCTATAATCATTTACCGAGGTAGCATTAGGCACCTTTGGAATTAACACCAAGATGGTGGAATTAATCTCCCTTAGAAGTCTCCCCGTAACAAGGAAATCCTTTGCTGCTTCAATGACCAATGGTCCAACAAGGTCCCAATTGCTCTTGAAGAATTCGACACCAAACCCATCCGGCCCCGGGGCCTTCCCACGGGCTAGAGAGAACATGGTATCCTTAATTTCCATCTCTGAAAAGGGGCGGGCGAGAGAAGCGATCTGATCTTCCGTGAGCGGGCATCGGATAACTTGCTGCAAGTCTCCCAACCCCGGCCTAAGAGGGAGGGTACGCGGCGCAAACAGCTCTTTAAAGTGAGTGACAAATGTGTCTTGAACACGGATCGGCTCAGTGACAAGATTCCCATCTCTATCAAGAACCGAGATAATCCTATTCCTCATTTGCCTTGTAGTCACCGAATGATGAAAGTACTTAGTGTTCTTGTCACCATTCTCAAGCCAACGAATTCTGGATTTCTATTGAAAGAAAGCCTCCTCCTGACTTTTCAATTCTATAAAGGTCCTGCGATGACTCTTCTCAAGCTCCGCCAAGAGGATGTTGGTCGGATCCTGCTGAAGGTCCACTTGCGCTAACCTAAAAGCATTCCTGGATTGAGCAACCCTCTCGGATATGCTAGAGAAGGAATCTCTATTCAACTGCTTAAGACGACCCTTAAGAGCTTTCAACTTGGTAACCAGTCTATAAATGGGCACTCCTTCCCTCGGGGCCTCCCACACCTGATTAACAATGCCCTGAAAGGAAGGATGCTCCATCCAGAAGTCAAAGAATTTGAAGGGCTTCCTTCGCAGAACTGGTTGGATAACCTTGACTACCATAGGGGAGTGGTCGGAAATACCAGAAGTCAGAAAATTCGCTTCCGAATAAGAGAAATGCAAGCTCCATAAATTGTTCACTAACACTCGATCAATCTTCCTCGCTTTCCGATTAGCCCCCAAAGACGTCGACCAAGTAAACCGAAGCCCCACATATCTCAAATCCTCAAGCTCCGCCTGATGCAGACACTGATTAAACTCATCAAAAGAAGGAGGCCAGGCGTTGGTACCGCCAAACCTATCGGATGGGTCCTTTATGGCGTTGAAATCTCCCGCCACCATCCAGGGAAGGTCGTAGATGCAAGAACTCATTCTGATCAAGTCTGCCCACAGAGGCCTCCGAGAAACAAAAGTGCTGGCCATAAACAACCGAGATGCAGCAACAGAGACCCGACGAAACATGCTTGACTCTACCATGGATGGTCTGATCAGTGGAGGAAATCACCTCAAAATTTACCAGCAAGGGGTCCCAACCAACCCAAATCCTACCTCCCGGAGTAGAATAATAATTGGCAATCCAAGACCACCCAGACAACAGCCCCGACGACAGGGGACCAAAGAGATACTCCGGGACTTTAGTCTCCAATAAACCGACCAAACAGAGGCCGTTAGACTGAGCCAATTTACGAACCTCGGCTCTCCTCAAAGGATCCATAAGACCTCTAATATTCCAGAAACCGAAATACATATATAAACTATGTACATGCTACTCTACTCTACACAAAGAAAGACAAAGGAGGCAAGGCCTACCTCTGTTTCTGAGACTTGCGGCGAGAAGCTCCCGACGCTCCAACGATCTCCTTCGGCTCCGGATCAGGGGCTAGAGCAAGCAACCTGTCCCGAATGGTCTCTACACTTGTCACGGCCAAGGGCGGAGGATGAAACGGCGACTCAGGGGAGGAGATGTCCTCATCATCCGAAGAGTCATCGGGGGCCTCCACATCCGAGCCAACGGGGACCTCCACATCCGAGCCAACGGGGACCTCCACATCCGAGCCATCGGGGGCCTCCACCTCCGATTCATCCGATTCATCCGTATCTAACTCATGATCAGCCTTCAAGGGGAGAGCAGGGGGCGGCCGGGATCCTGCTGTGAGAGATAGGACGACCTTAGGGGGAGCACTGGAGCCCCTAACACCCTTGCGAGCAGGGACGGGGTGAGGAGGAGCCGCAGCAGGCGGTTTGTCCAGAGAGTAATGCGGTTGAGCAGGGGCGGGTGGAGGATAAGCCGCAGCAGGTGGATTGCCCCTAGAGTGCTGGTCAGCGACTGCCGAAGAGGAGGAGGATTCTCCTGTCTTGGAGCCCTTCTTCTTCTTTTTCTTTTTCTTAGCCTTTTTCCCAGGTTGATTTTGAGCGGGTAGAGGAGCTGGATTCACTTGAGGAGGATCTCTGTCCTCTGCTGGAGCGGTCTGCATTGAAACCGGGGCGGGCAGTAGACGAACAGGGTCCACCTCCGACTGAGGTGGAACACGAACGCCTCCTGCAGCATGAGGCGGACCAGGAGCAGTTTCTGTCCTTCGCACAATCTGCTCCGACACCTCCTCAAGTGGGGGAGGAGAGGACGCCCTCTGTGGACCCGAAGGAACCACAACCGGTGGGGATGGAACGGCTGGTGGAGTAGGTGCGATCGAAGGCTATCTGGCCGGACGACAAGCAGCCTGTTTTGGATTTGGATTGCGCCTAGAGACTCTCTGTTCCTAAGGAGGAGCATGGCAATTATGGCCAAAAGCGTTGCAATCCAAACACGCAGCCGGGAGCCATTCATATTCAATGCTAACGAACCGCGAAACTCCTTTCAAAGTGACCTTGGCCATCTTTACTCTTGGCTTATCAGCCGTGATCTCAACACAAATTCTCGCGAAGGATACCATTTGCATTTGATCAGTCCATTGATCAACATATAGCGGCTTCCCCACCACACTCGCTATCGCGCTCATCGCCGGCACCATCCAACACTCGAACGGCAAATTCCGCAACCGAATCCAAACGGGAATGGCAGATTGGTCTTGTCTCTTAAGGTCCATAAGAGGCTTCCATTGCCGAAGTATTAGCGGCACCCTTGCAATCGTCACCGGCACACCTTCAAGGATTTTCCTCCTAAACTCGGGATCCGGGATTTGGAGGAATAAAAATCCTTGATCATCGGCGAAGATCTCTCCAATTCTGGAGCCCCACGCCTTCCTCAACGATTGCTCCATCAAGCCGAAAGGGAGCTTCCTTCTCCCCACCAGATATCTTACCAAGCAATCATTCCACTTCGGGTCCATAGCGTCGAGGGCTTCGTCCGGGAGGTTCACAACCGCTTCTCCATCCACAAAAGTGGGCAGAACATAGGTTAATTCAGATCCTTTCACCGCCAAACGAGCCACATTTGCCCAAGAACGCGCCGAGGCATCATGGTGACCCGCCGGAGGTTGAAGAGGTCGCTTAGAAGCCGAGCGTCTGCGACTTCTTCCTCTTGATTGGCGTGGCCTTGAGGATGAACTCTGCAGGCCTTTCATCTTGTTATTCGGATGTGGATGACCGGAGGAGGTCGCCACACCAACACCATGCTGAGCCAAAGGCAGAGCATCCCCAAGAGGGGCAGTCGGATGCCCCAATGGGCCGACAATGAAGAAGAACGGCTAGAAGGAGCGATTCCGGCGAACGGGATCTGATCGGGCATTTTCACAAATAGTGGACCGTATCCCCACTCAACCGAATAAATGACCATCAAGAACAAGGGTGCGAATCTGCCAACACTTCAATCCCCCCCCGGTACCCGGAGGAGCCAAAAACTCCAAAAACGCAGCACAAAGACACCAAAGACATAAATCCCACACCAAAGCCTGAGAACCAAGCGAAACTATGCAAAGCAAGACGAACAGCTATAGGGAAGGAGGATCGACTGACCTGGGAAGCGACACCAGGAGAATTCGAGCTAGGATGATGCAGGAGAACCACCTGGCAGAACCGAATCCCCAACCGCTTCCCTGAAGAGCTCGAATCCAGCAGCTTGCTGCAGCAGTTCGCAGGAGCCCGCGGAAACAAGCGAATCCGAAGCTGTAGGCCACGAAATGAGACACCGTTCGGAGGGGTAGATCAGGGATCCTATACGACCTCCCTGTCCAAAAATGGGGCCAAACGAACAACCA
The DNA here is from genome assembly GCA_016097595.1 of Eucalyptus pumila. Classification (NCBI taxonomy): domain Eukaryota; kingdom Viridiplantae; phylum Streptophyta; class Magnoliopsida; order Myrtales; family Myrtaceae; genus Eucalyptus; species Eucalyptus pumila. The sequence goes on from CM027847.1 coordinate 14,098,976, forward strand.
AAACCCGCAGAACACTCGTTTCCAAAAGCTTGCTGCAGCAGTTGCAGAAGCAGTTCGCAGGAGGCCACGGAAACAACGAAATTCGAAGTTGTAGGCCACGAAATGAGATGCCGTTCGGAGGGCCAGATAGGGGATCCTATACGACCTCCCTGTCCAAAAATGGGGCCAAAAAAAACTAGCAGAACCACCCAAACCAACAACAGCCTCCACAGACAGCCTAGGCGAACGGTTTCTGGAAAAAGGCAGATTTCGAGTTCTAGCACGACCCAGCCAAATTCCTTCAGTGGGATGGAGGATGATGGTGAGAGGAGGATATCCTCCAAAAATCAACCCATTCCGACCAGCGGAACTCTCGTGGGATGAAGAAAACCAGAAGAAAACCAGTGCAGAAATCTGGAAAACGAACCAGAGCTAGGTTTTCGTGTAACTTTTGATTCAGAGCATCCCAGCCAAAATCCTTCGGTGGGATGGAAGATGAGGATGAAAGGAAGCTATCCTCCAAATTTCATCCCATTCCAACCGGAGGAACTCCCTGTGGATGAATAAAACAGAAGAAAACCAGTGTAGAATCTGGAAAAAACGAACCAGAGCTTTGAATGTGGATATCTTTTGATCGAGACCAGCTTTTGCGAATTCCTTCAGTGGAGATGTAGAGGAGAGTGAGAGGGATCTTCCCTCCAAAAATCAGCCCATTCCGATGGCTACATCTCCGGGAATCAACATCTCAACCGGCTGATGAACAGTTGCTCGAGAAACCAGTAGAGAGAAAAGCCCGTGAACAGTACCCACGAAGTGCGAAAATGGCAAAGCTGTTGCTTTCGCAGTTTTTTTTTTTTTTTTTTTTTTTTTTTTTTTTTTTTTTTTTTTTTTTTTTTTTTTTTTTTTTTTTTTTTGGGGTAAAGGTAAGATATGAATAGATTTTGCAAAAAATACAAGGAGGGGGATGCCAGGCACCAACATAACAGACACTCAAACAGACCAGAGTCAGGAAAGAGTGTCGGGGTGCCTTGGAATCCAACAAACATCAAGGAAAACAACACAGAACGCCCTAAACAGCAAAGACTAAGCTAAAACTAAACAACCCTCTATCATTCAAAGATAGAAGGACTCAAGTCCCAGCTCTGTTGCAGCCTTCTGTTCTTCGGGGTATCCATGACATGCTTGAAAGTCATCGCTTTGTCCTTAATTGCCTTGTTGAGATGCATCTTCATCGCCGGGATAAAAAGAGTCTGATTTCGGAAGATGATATTGTTACGTTCCTTCCATATGATATAGCAAAGGGCTCCAAAACTGAACCGAGCCAAAGAGTGATAAAAGCTCCTATCCGAGAAGCGCTTGGAGGCCCAATCAAGGTTCTCACGCCACGATTTGTTTCGCCACAAGATATTAAACTTTACAGCCCAGAAGGAGGCGAGATTACCCGAGGATCGGCACGCAAAGAAGAGGTGGTCCACCGAATCAGGCCTGCTTGAGCAAAATGGACAGGTAGCTGCTAGAATCGATCTAAAGGAGAAGAGCAGAACCTGAGTTGGCAGCCTGTTACGGGTGATAAGCCACAGGTGGGTTTGGTATCTCGGCGGCATGGAGGAGCTCCACACGAACAAGGACCAAGGCACCACATTACCTTTAGGTCTGAAAAGCTCCCAAGCAGACGCTGTCGAGAATCGCCCCGAGGGATGCTGAATCCATTGGAATCGGTCCTCTTGTTGATTGAACTCAGGTAAAGGATCCCACCAATTAGCCATAATATTAATAACGTACCAACCCAGGGGCGTAGAGAAAGCATCAGCTACCGAGGCAACCCGTGAGATGCCTGAACGATATATTTCCTGGTTGGAGAATAATCGGTTGAGCGGTCCATTAAGGTGCCACGGATCAAACCAAAATGACACAAATCTGCCATTGCCTATTTTCCATCTAAAATGCTGCTGGTAAACACCTCGAAGGCGAATGAGCTTTTTCCAAGCCCAAGAACAATAGGTAGGAATAGGAGTAACCCAGAAATTTTTGCAGTTTAAAAAAGTGGAATGAATCCACTTACACCAAAGGGATTCTTTGTCCGAGAAAAGCTTCCAGATATGCTTGAGCATTAGGGCCACATTGTTTTCCTTCAAAGTCCGAATTCCAAGTCCTCCCTCCTCTCTCGGGAGGCATACATCGCTCCAAGCTACTTTGCCCCCCCCCCCCGGACCCATCATCGGTCCTTTCCATAGGAATTGGCGGAGGATCTTCTCAATATGATCAAGCACAGCGCACGGCAAAAAAATACGCTCGCCCAGAAGACTTGAATAGAGTAGAGCACGGACTTAATGAGCTGAAGTGTACCGGCAAATGACAGGAATCTATGGGTCCAAGATTGAATCCGAGCTGTTATCGCATTAACCAACGTTACACAATCCGCCTTCCTTAGTCTAGCGGATATGACAAGGACTCCAAGATACCGAAAGGGAAGGGAGCCAACCTGGAATCCTAGCTTGTTCAAGATGTTATTCCGAAGGCCAGACGATCCGCCGGACAAAAACACTTCACTCTTATTCAGATTCGGCACCAATCCACTCCAGTTTGAGAAAGAATCAATTCCTGTCTTCAGGAGATCAACAGAAGCCAGACTAGCTTCCGAGAATAAAAGCACATCATCAGCAAAGAACAAATGGGATAGCTTAGTCTATTTACATCCTGCTGTCTTAATCGACCAACACCCTTTGTGGGTTCTAGGTTAGCGTGCAGTTGGGCACCCTAACTCGACTTCCGGTTCATCCCTCATCGCTAGTTCTGCTTACCAAAAATGGCCCACTTGGAGCTCTCGATTCCATGGCGTGGCTCAACGAAGCAGCCGCGCCGTCCTACCTATTTAAAGTTTGAAAATAGGTCGAGGGCGTGTCGCCCCCGATGCCTCTAATCATTGGCTTTACCCGATAGAACTCGTTCTTGAGCTCCAGCTATCTTGAGGGAAACTTCGGAGGGAACCAGCTACTAGACGGTTCGGTTAGTCTTTCGCCTCTATACCCAAGTCAGACGAACGATTTGCACGTCAGTATCGCTGCGGGCCTCCACCGAGTTTCCTCGCTTCGCCCCGCTCGAGCATAGTTCACCATCTTTCGGGTCCCGACAGCATGCTCTCACTCGAACCCTTCTCGAAGATCAAGGTCGGTCGGCGGTGCACCCAAAAGGGATCCCACCAATCAGCTTCCTTACGCCTTACGGGTTTGCCACCCATTGACTCGCACACATGTCAGACTCCTTGGTCCGTGTTTCAAGACGGGCCGAATGGGGAGCCCACTAGCTGATGCTTGGAGCACGCAGATGCCGAAGCACGCCGTGAGGCGCGTGCTGCATTCCACAATCGCAGTGGCGACGTTTCCACGGACGTATCGAAGGCCCGGGCTTGGGCCGCCACTACAATCCGCATCGGTCCATGCCTCAAGTCGATCGGTGGACCGGCTCTCACCGTTCCACATCCGACTGAGGCACATCGCCGGCCCCCATCCGCTTCCCTCCCGACAATTTCAAGCACTCTTTGACTCTCTTTTCAAAGTCATTTTCATCTTTCCCTCCCGGTACTTGTTTGCTATCAGTCTCTTCCCCATATTTAGCCTTGGACGAAATTTACCGCCCGATTAGGGCTGCATTCCCAAACAACCCGACTCGCTGACAGTGCCTCGTGGTGCAACAGGGTCCGGACACGATGGGGCTCTCACCCTCTCTGGCGCCCCCTCCAGGGAACGTAGGCCCGGTCCGTCGTTGAGGACGCTTCTCCAGACTACAATTAGAACGCCGAGGGCGATCGATTCTCATGCTGGGCTCTTCCCGGTTCGCTCGCCGTTACTAGGGGAATCCTTGTTAGTTTCTTTTCCTCCGCTTATTGATATGCTTAAACTCAGCGGGTAGCCCCGCTTGACCTGGGGTTGCGTTGGTAAGGAGTAGATTCGCGGAGCGTGCGATGAGCGGCACGCGCGACATTGATCATTGGGGTCTAATCAACCATCGAATGTCGTAGTGATGATCGCTCCGACGCTCGATTTTGGGCCAACCGGGATGTGGTCGTCGCGGGAGGCCATCGTACGCACCCAAGTCCCGCTCGCCCCGTTGAAAGGGCGGAGGGGATTAGGGGCAACCCATTGTGTGACACCCAGGCAAACGTGTCCTCGACCAAAGGTTTTGGGCTACAGCCGCCCACCCGCCGCCTTCCTTCTTCCGGCGAGCTCCGTCCCCGTTGCTGCACCTCTGACCGACGCCAGCATCTCCTTCCAGCGAGCCCCAGCCGCACCACCAGTCATCGCCACTCCACGGGCCATCCCTTGTGCTCGCACCACCCACGAGCTCGCACCGCCGTTCGTCGCTCCTGCTGTGGCCGTGACGACCCGCGGCTTCCGATCCGCTTCATTGTCCTCCCTTCCTCTGCAGCTCATCATCGCGACGGAGCCCCACTTACCCGTCGCCGGCCTCAACCCGACGATCCACGACCTACTCGCCTCCGCCTCGCCTACACCTGCAGCGCCCGACGCCCCCTCTGCCCGACGCCACCGCCTCTACCCTTGCTTGTGACACCCCGAACCCTTCGCAGGTCGTCACCAGCGCCGGTGTTACACTTGATTTCCTTTACTATCTTGTACTTAATACAAGCGTCGTTAATCACAAGCATTTTTTTTTTTAAACGATCGGTCTCAACGCGACTCATAGCGAAAGCAAATTAAATATCGCCATCTATCCCCCTACCATTCCATGATATCAATACACACCAGCTAAACATCAGGATTTTATAAACAACTTCGACGCTTTGCTTACATATATATATAGCAAGATGGGATTTCCTTTGGGTCGGTACAAACAAGAAAGGTTAGGACTCTGCCATGTCCTACCTAAAATCTCAAAAAGAAACCTCAACCCCTAACATCATATGTGCGCAAAACCCTCCCATCGAAAGCGTCGACTATCTACATCAAAAAGAGATCCAGCTCCTACTCATCGCGCGCAGGTCTCACACCCAACCTGGTGCATCAGGTGGTGGCGGCGGCAACATCCCTCGCATAGCTCCATCCCGTCGAACGTGCACAAAAATGAACTCTTGTATGACAGGGGCCCCCGAAATTGCGCCGATATCATACATCACTAGACATCGCACTCGGATAAAGGTCAGTCCGGGAACAGAGGGACAATCTATCTCCGTACACTCAACCTCTACATCAGACAGTAGACCATAGAATACACCACTCGTGACGGCAGATAGCGGCATACTTGCTAATCTGAAATGTTATCCCCAAAAGGGGTGAGTACAACCACTCAGCAGATAGGGAAATCCAATAACATTCCAATGCATCATGCATATCATCACACGTTGCAAGCATCACTTACCTTGTAATCATGCGTATCATGCATCATCACATCATATATATCATCATCATCATGGCATATCATATATCATTATCATCATCATGCATTTCATCATGCATATCATACCATGAATGATCATCATGTCACATCACACATCATCATCATGCATCATCATGCATATATTATCATAGGTGATCATCATATCACATTACATGCCATCATCATCATGCATCATCATGCATATATTATCACATGCCATCATCATATCACATCACATGCCATCATCATGCATCATCATGCATATATTATCATAGGTGATCATCATATCACATCACATGCCATCATCATCATGCATCATCATGCATATATTGTCATAGGTGATCATCATATCACATCACATGCCATCATCATCATGCATCATCATGCATATATTATCATAGGTGATCATCATATCACATCACATGCCATCGTCATCATGCATCATCATGTCATGAGTTAATTTTCATCTTTATCTTTCAATTTTGATCACCACATCACCCATTTCTCAAATCATCAATCTCATCATCAACCCTTCGGGTAGAAACCTCCGACAGGGTTCCCGGCAAACTCAGCCATCCCATGGCCACCGGGCTTCCGGCCCCCCACATTCCGGGCATCTCGCATCTCAACTAGCATCACGAGGCATTCCCTTCGGGCAGAAACCTCCGACAGGGCTTCTGGCCTTGACCCTTCTAGCCAGGCATCCCGCACCCAAATCCTGGTGTCGCGAGGAACCTCCGGGCATGTATCCAAGATACAACCGGACTTCCTGCCCCCCACATTCCGGGCATCCTGAAACTCCCAGGGAATCTCTGGAATTACGCCACCAGGCCACCGGACAACATCCTCCACCACAACCACATCCTCATTTTCCATCATCCACATATACCATGTCATACACATGCCAAAACTTTATCCCATACACATCTCAATTCAATACATGTACAAGGACCATGTCATACACATACCAAGACTTTATCGCACATATGCCACACAATTAGAATTGAATCCATGGCCAAATAAAAATCCATTTTATTTTATTATTATTTTTTTATTATTTTTTTATTATTTTATTCTTATATTATTATATTATTATATTTATTTATTTTCATTAAATTTAATATCTATGATTTTCCCAAAATCATAATATTCAAACAATCACTAAACAAATCAATAGGATCACAATTTCATACAAAATTCATGGCCAAGTTGAATTTCTCATAATTCCACAATTTCCACAAATAGCACATGATATTCGGATAATGACCAGAATTGCACAGTTTCCAAATAAATTCGATTAAAATAATCATATGGCCTTCAAAAATTACGAAATTTTACAGGGTGATAGCCAACAAATTTTACAGGGTGATAGCCAAATTATTTTTAGATTAATTTATACAACCCCACGAAACCTCTGGAACCACTACCACGTCGTCCAGAATACACTTCTCCGAAATTTTTAGATTTCACCCATCTATTCTCTTTCGTTTCCTCTGAAATTTGAGTATGTTATGTACCAAGGTGTCCTTTACAAGTTTTATGAAGCGATCTAGGTCAAATAACCAAAGTAGGGTCACCATTTAAGTCCATGAAGTCTCGGGTGTCTCGGAACACATCACCAGAACCATCGTTTCCAAGATCTAGCCAATTAACCAAGCTATACTTGTTCTTTTTGCTTCAAATTTGAGTATGTTGTAGTTTAAGGTGTTAAATACAACTTTCATGAAGACATCGAAGTCAAATCTTCAACAGAAATCAACATGCAAACAAGAAATCAACAAGAGGTCAGTGAAGATTTCGCAGATCTAGGGTCTCCGTACAATAGAACTTTTGACCCCTCAAATCTCCATCGTTTTCTACGAATTTTTAGTATGTCATAGTAAAAAACGTTAGCTTCAACTTTCATGAAGACACCGAAGCCAAAATCGAACTTCAAACACACATACAAACTCAAACAAGCTACTGACTCCAACAAACCGAACAAGAACAGTCACACGGTTTACAAATAACCAACTCTTACCTCGGTTTTTCGCACGAATCATACCTAGAATCTAACATGCAAACACCACAACAAACATGCAAGAGAAGTTACGGACTCCACTTGCCTTAAAGATGAACAAGCAACGACAAACGGCGACGATCGGACGGCGAACGAACGGCACACCCCTCTGGCTGCGCCTCCTCTCCTCTCGGTTTCTCCCTTCCGCTCGAACTCTCTCTCTCTCTCTCACACTCTCTTTGGACGAAATGAAGCAAAGAACCGGCCATCTCTCTCTCCTCATCCTTTTTATATCCCCTTAATCCCATCATTAGCAATCATTGCTTTGCCTAAAGATTAACCAATGCATGCTCTTGTCCCTTGCCACTTGTCATTTTTATTTTTGAATTTGGATGGGCTTGGGCTTAGGCCCATCCGGCCACTCCCTTGGGCTGGTCGAATTCTCTCCTTGGGCTCTAATGGACCGACTAGCTTGGCCCACCAAGCTTTAGGCTAATGGGCCCAAGGCCCATTTCGAAAATAACCCTCCTTTTCCTTTTTTTTTTTGAAATTCTTTTATAAATATTTTTGAATTCCAATTTTAATCTTGGCCAAAGTCTTGGGACATTTTAATTATCGAGATTTAATTTATGAATCATATGGCCAAGCGTAGAGTATTAATCTATTAAATTTAAATTTCCACAATCACAAGCACAAATCATCAAATTAAAAGACTAATGGCTAAAACATAAGCCATGGAAATTCTACCACCTAATTAAAGACTTTAACACACCTTAAGGCTTGGCTTTGAATTTCTGGGATGCCACATTGCTGCTGCACCCAGTCGACGCCCAGCAGCCCGCTCCTACGCTGCTCTTCGCATAAACACCAGCAGCACCGTCCCAAACACCTGCACTCGCAACCGCGCCTCTGCAAGCCCGTGACCCAGCCACGACGCCGCTCCTGCTTTCCCTCATCCCGTCCGTCTGTGAAGCCGCCGCTGCCCGACGCCATTACTCTCCACCGCCGCTCAGTCCCTCGCTACACCAGCAGCCCGTGAAGCCACCGTCTCAGCCCGCACCTGCACTTCCGCCCCGGCGTCCCAAGCTGCTCCGCCCTTTGCCGCTGCACCAGTCGCTGCAGTTGCCTCTGCCCGCCGCCGGTCCCCTCACCTGAGCTCCGACGCTAGTAGCCGCCAGCTCACGCCGTCCACTGCAACCAGCATCCACCAGCACCCGGCTCACCCACAAGCTCGCACCGCCGCTCGTCGCCCCTGCCGTGGCCACGACGACCCAGCACCTCTGACTGCCAGAGCTCCGACCGGTGTTGCCCCTCCCAATTGATTGAGCTGCCAAGCCGTGCGTGGGAGCAAAACAAAAGGAAAAAAAAAAGGAAAAGCAAATTAGGTAGTTTTTTATCTATTTTATTTTTTTTATTTTACTTTACTATTTTAGAAGAATCATTCCTTAATATAAGATTGAGAATGTTCGACATGAAATAGGCCTGTGAAATTTGTGATTGACAGTCCGATTTTCGCGCCCGAAATCCGACTCACAATTGCTTGAAAAATTGCCAATCCGATCTCACGCCCAAGATTCGATTGGTGATTTATTTTAAATTGGCCAACCCGATCTTATGTGCGAGATATGGTTCGTCAATTTGGATATCAATCTTGCTATGATTTGATGTCGTGCCGTTTAAGTTAATTTCTCTTTCATAAACAAAAAAAAAAAAATGTAGGTTAGAATTAGGTTTATTTCATGTTTTAAGGTTTGCATATTTAGAATAGGAATTTTATTTTGAATTTAAAAAAAAAAATCAAAAAATCAAAAAATCAAATCAATCAATTTAGGTTGCTAGTTTTTTAACTTAGGTTTCATGTTTAATTACTTGACAATTTTTAATTTCGAAATTAATATAAAAACATAAAAAAAAGAATTATGGCATTCTTTGCATGTCATTGCATTTTAGGGTAAAATTTCATATAGTTTTGGTAAAGTTTTAATTATTTTTTTGGTAAAGGAAATTTCATATAGTTTAACTCTAGATAATAGTTTTTTGATTTATTATAAGTCTAGATAAATTTTTTAGATAGATTGCATTTTAGTTAGGGATTTCTAAATTAGGATAACATTCTAGTTTAAATTAGGATTTAGCTTAACCTCATTCCTAATACAAATGAGATGATATTTTGATAACTTTCACATTTTTTTAATCAGAATTTCATGAAAAATACAAAAAATGTCTTAGAATAAATTAGTTTTATTCTCTAGGATAAATTGCATTTAAAAAAGAAATGTCATGTGCATGTCATATAATTTAGGCTATGCCACCATGTCATATCATGTTAAATTAGTAGCATGCATTGCCTAAAGCATCATTCTCATTAAATAAGTGAAAACCAAAAAAAAAAGGAAATTGCGTGTTAATTAGAAATCATATCTAGGACTGTTGATATGAATTCTGATTTAACATTGCAGATGCTTTCGTTGCTATGAGGTAAGTCCTGCCATTTATTCACTGCTTTATCTGGGTGTTAAATTGGTGGTTTGTGCACCCGCATGATCACCTCACATGTTATGGAGATAAATTAAAATCAATTCAAGCTGCTTGCCAAATATTTTTTCAAAATAAAAGAAACGGTACCGAAAGGGCGTTAGAGAAATCTAGCGTAACCAAGTCCCCGAACTCACAATCTCTGGTTAATAGGAGTAAAGTAAATCTCCTGTTACTTTACTTGGATTTCTAATCGACCCACCAAAAATAGATTAGTGGCGACTCCAGGATAAAAATCATCTGCATGTTAAGAACTTGAACCTAAGTCGCGAATTGGTATGGGCTTGGGAGAGCCCGAGTTAAGTCTAGGCTTAACAATTCATTAGCCGAACCCTTAGGTGGTCCAACCCGCTTCTGGGAGGTCGTGATAGTTTGGCGACTCCGCTGGGGACTTGAGTTAAAACTCTTAGTGGACTTAGGCCAATTTTTCTTTTCTTTTGAAAAATGTTTTTGTTTGGCAGCGAGGATTCCAAGTACGCCCCTAACATTTAAGTTGTTAAATGTTCTTGCAGGATGGGAGGTATAAGGGGAAGTGTTTGCTGACCTTTGTTTTGCAGGGAGGTGTAGGAATGTATGGTTTATTTTCATGAACAAAGTGTTGTTTGATAGAAACTGTTGTGCATGCCTATGCATTTACACTACACTATTGCACACACAACCCGCCGCCGGACCTGGGCCGCATAGGATCATTTAGGATGGTATTGAGATGGATACCACTTCGACCGCATGCCCACAGTATGAGTCGCCCATCTCAATCCCGAAGCTTCTTTTCTAGTGTCAAGAGTTCCCACCTCGGTCCGCATGCCCGCAACCTAGGTCGGCTCTTTGACCAAGCCGGAGTCATGAGGACCTGACTTAGTCCGCACGCCCGCGACTAGTCCGATCATCCTTATGGCTTCACTTTGCTAAACCTGTCTAGAATAGAAATCGAGCCTCACATCTCATGTGCAAGTCTATGTGATTGCCATCGATTTTTCTTGGTGAAGTAAGTCTTCTATCCCTATACCATGCAATTTATTTTGTCGTACTTTTGGTCGGTCCATGACAATCTAGGTCAATCTTTGATTCCTTTGTCAGTTAGAAACGGAATGAGAACATTGTTATGGAGTGAGTCGTTTGAAAAATAGCCAAAAAAAAAAAACTTTGGAAAATTTGTTTTCAATTCATGTCTTTAATGTTCCTATTAGGGAGTTTCAAAATTTGGCTTTTCCTGGTTCATGTTTAGGAAATTTAGTTCTTGCTAGGGTGTCCTATTTTTATTTTTCTAGGAAATTCCCTTCTTGCACAGACTTTTCATGAAAGAAAAAAAATGAAAAAAATGAAAAAATCGATTAGATCATTATCAGGGATTGGCTCTCTATTTACACCTCGTGCTTACACATTTTCATTCATTTGAATAGGTGATAACGGATCCCTCACGTTCGTCCATTATTACATGGTTAAAAGCCAGAATGGCTGATCAAACGGAAATGCGTGATCGTATCTCTACTATGGAAGACCAAATCCAACAGTTAGTCACCTCTATGCAGCTTCTGACAACTCAAATCCAATTCCTCCGAGTGGATTCGACTCCTGCACCGGTTCTCCCCGAAATAGTAGTCCTGAAGTAGGCAAGTAGGGCCCAAATTGGTGATGACGACATGCCTGAACTGGAAGATGATCCGTTGTTGGTCATTGCTGAAAAAACTAAGCCTGACAATGCCCTTAAGACGGAGCAAGATGAACGCTTTGCAAAACTCGAGGAGAAAGTGAAGCAATTACAGGAGTCGCAAAGTTCACTTCCGATTGACTTGTCCGTTTATGAGAAGGTCAAAGTACCAAGTAAGTTCAAAATGCCAGAGTTTGAGAAATACGATGGCACTTCATGCCCAAAGGCTCATTTGCAGATGTACCATGTACGCATGGCCCAACATGTCAAGAATGAACCCCTCATGATCCAATCATTCCATGCGAGCTTGACTGGACCCACACTGAACTGGTACGTGATGAAGAATGTCAATCTTCTCGACACCTGGAATGAAGTGGCCGACGCATTTCTCAAGCAGTATAAGTTCAATATGGACATTGCACCTTCCCGAGAAGATCTTGAGAGGATAGAGAAGAAAAGGAGCGAATCATTTAAAGAGTATGCCGTGAGGTGGTGAAATATGGCAGCTCAAATCACTCCTGAGCCTACTGATAAAGAAGTGATGAAGTTGTTCATCAAGACTCTCCCGTCTGAGTTCCGTAACCGGATGGCTAGCACATACGTCGAAAACTTCAACCAACTTGTTCCCGTGGGAGAACAAATTGAGATGGGGATAAGAGAAGGGTGGTTTACTGAGCCATCTAACAAGAGGTTTTCTACCAAGAAGGAGAAGGACCTTGAAGCTGAGATTAATGTGACCTATGCTCAACCGAATCGTGATACATACAATCGCACTCCAGCAATTAAGATTTCTACTGAGCAACAAGGTGAAGGACATCAGCTCTCTGGTCGACGACGTAATGTTAGAAGATAGTTCACACCTCTTCCTGGACCCCTATCCAAAGTTTTGCTTGTCCTCCAAAAGAAGGGATTACTCTCTACGGAGCCAAAGCGACCAAATCCTGAGCATTATCCTGCATATAATCCCTTCGAGAAGTGTGACTATCACATGGGAGAGGTTGGTCACTCCACTGATGATTGCTATGTTTTGAAGCATAGGGTCCAAGAACTCTTGGATACAAAGGCGTTATCTTTCAGCAGTAATCAGAAAGACCCTCTGCCCAACCATGACGAAGGCACAAATGCTGTCACTAAGTGAAGAAGTTCTTATTTTCACACTCCTCTACGAAGGAGTCTTTTTTGTATGCTTTCTAGGATTTCAAGTTTTTTTAGGATTTCCTGCTTTCCGAGACTTCAATTATTGCTTTCGTTTCTAGGATTTACTTGTTTGCATTTTCCATTCCAATAATGTAATTCATTTGATTCTATTCAATGAAATTACAATTTTATTTTGAGGACATGATGGGGTACACCAAACCAGTCCGGTGACGATATCCAACAATGAAAAGAAAATATCATCTAAGGAGAATTCTGAGGACTGGGCTTCTTCATGCTTCCTCACCAAAAAAAAAAAAATCCTTAAAAAAAATCATTTTTCAAGCCATTTCCAAAAACATGCATTAGGTTAACCCTGTTTAATTTTCTGATTCATTTACTTTATATTTCAGAGCATTACTTTCTTGGCCTGATGAGAAAGCATCTGAAAAAGGTACATCATATGACAAATTGGGGGCATGGCAGATTTTGGGGCAAAAGCGGATTTTTAGTCTTGATTGATAGGGATAATCCAAGGACACCCATTGCTGAGACAGTCCCTTTGTGGGACAATTCCCTGAATGAATATTTGAAACCATGTTTTGAGGGTGGTAACTTATATGTTTTGAAGTCACAAAAGCCTTTCATGCTTAAAGTTGATGGACTCTTTTGAAAAAAGAATTTCCATAGTGATTTTACCTATTTAACTCACCAATTTCATGTGGAGATTTGTCAAGATGGACAATTCATTGGAGTGATATCAAATGCTTAAGAATGCAAAATGAGACATGTCAGGATGATGCAAGGCAAGCTTTATTGTATACACAGTTCCCTACTTATACATTTAGGAGTGCAGAAAGTTCCATATCTACAAGGTAAAGAGTTCTCTTGCAAAAAGTATGATGACCAAAATGATGAGGGGCAATTCATTTCTCTATCCCAAACACTACAGGTGATCCATTGCTTAACTCCTTTGAGTCCCATACACTTATGGAGATTTTTTTCAAATTATCCCTGTCAAGAACCACCCCACATCGGGGCAAATTGGAGGTGAGACAACATCATGAGGTGAGGAAAATGAAAAGAAATTTTCTTGCTCTCGCTTGTATCAATCTTTAAGTCGTGCTATTACATTGAATTTATGTGGTAATTTAAGTGCCTTAAGATGACGAAGAGCATTTCTTTCTCTATCCTATATACTTATATCATTTGCATAGCCCACTTGAGCCTGCAATTTCATTTCTTTAAACCCAGTTGGTGATCATCCCCCACACTGGGGCAAGGCAAAAGGCAGATAAAGACCCTTGAAATTTCGAATATCATTCAAAGTGTAATCGCTTGACGCATGCATTGTGCGCAAGAATTGAAATCAAAATAGAACTAAGGGGCATGAAAAAGCAATGTGCCTGGTAAAAGCCAGGCCAATGCCCATGAAAAAGAAGTGAAGAAAAAATGAATGAGAATTAGAGGCATGAAAGAAATGTGCTTGATAAAAGCAAGATTAATGCCCCAAGAGAAAAATCAAACATTGGTTGTAGAAAGTCGCATCCCTTATGAGGCGGTACATAAAGAACTCAAATGCTGAGATGTTACAATCAATGGAGTTTTGATACAAAGAAAATCTTCGACGGTGAAGAAGAAGATTGGTGGCAATGTCAATATGATCACCAACTTTGAACCCTCTAAACACATTTTGAGCCTAACAAGCCTTTCGTTTCTCAACCCATGAACCTAGCCTACGTTACGTCCCTTGCAAAGTCTCTTCTGATTAGGGCACTTGAATTAACGTAGGAGTTCACATGTCTTAAGCATTGCTCGAAGAAGTGCGAGCAAGATTATTTCTTTCTCATTTTGCAGGGTTCTTGACTTGTAAACCCGAAGATGATTGCGGAGTTGTTCTTTCAATAGCCTTGACTCAAAGAGTCCCTTTGTTAAGCCATTGACCAAGCCCACATTACGGTCCCTGTTAAAGACCTCTTAGATTGGTAAGGTCGTACTGCTTGCGAGAATACTCGGACCCTTGTTGGTATGATGATAGTGAGATGGTGTGATTCTCCTAAAATAGCTCTTCTAAATGAGAGTGAGTGAAAATCCTTTCTAATTGAAAGTCTCTCATTTAGTATTCTTAAGAAATCCATGTCATTGTCTTGAATGACAATTCTCTCATGTGGAAATTTGGGTGATGCAAATATGGTAAAATCATTATGCATAAACTTTGATTCAATTGATGAAAGCCTCATTGAATTTTGAAATGTGCATTTTAAAGTAGCTCAGATTGTCTACCTCTTTGATGAATGCATATAGTTTTGCTCTAATCATGTCTGACAGATAATCTTTCCTTGAAGATCGAGTAATACTTGACATTCAAGTCGCTCCTTGAACCCTTGAGATTCGGCGTGCTTTCGTAGCCCGAAGCCCTCTTTACCAACCCGGCATGCTCCTGTAGCCCGGTGTCCTTTTCATCGACTCGGCGTGCTTCCATAGCCCGATGTCCATTTATATTGACCTGGCGTGCTTCCGTAGCCCAGAGTCCATTTCATTGATTCGGCGTGCTTCCGTAGCTCGGATTTCCATAATATTGACCTAGCGTGCTTTCGTAGCCCAGAGTCATTTTCATCGACTCGTCGTGCTTCCATAGCCCGATGTCCATTTATATTGACCTGATGTGCTTCTGTAGCCCAGAGTTCCTTTCATCAACCCGGCGTGCTTCCATAGCCTGGAGTTCCTTAAGATAATCTGGCGTGCTTCTGTAGCCCAGAGTTCATTTCATCAACCCGGCGTGCTTCCATAGCCTAGAGTTCCTTAAGATGATCTGGCGTGCTTCTGTATTCCGGTGTCCTTCATATTGACCTGGCGTGCTTCTGTAGCCCAGAGTTCCTTTCATCAACCCGGCGTGCTTCCATAGCCCGGAGTTCCTTAAGATGACCTGGCGTGCTTCCGTAGCCCAGAGTCCATTTTCATCGATTCGGCGTGCTTCCATAGCCCGGAGTTCCTTAAGATGACCTAGCGTGCTTCCGTAGCCCAGAGTCCATTTTCATCGACTCGGCGTGCTTCCATAGCCCGATGTCCCTCTTTACCAACCCGGCGTGCTTCCATAGCCCGGAGTTCCTTGATATGACCTGGCGTGCTTCCGTAACCCAGAGTCCCATTTCATCGACTCGGCGTGCTTCCATAGCCCGATGTCCCTCTCTACCAACCTGGCGTGCTTCCGTAGCCCAGAGTTCTTTTCATCAATTCGGCGTGCTTTTATAGCCCGATGTCCCTCATGATTAACACGGTGTGCTTCCGTAGCTCGATGTCCCTTTATATTGGCCTAGCGTGCTTTCGTAGCCTAGAGTCCCTTTCATTGATTCGGCGTGCTTCCGTAGCCCGGATTCCCTCATAGCCTAGAGTCCCTTTTCATTACCTGGCGTGCTTCCATAGCCCAGAGTCCCTTTCATCGATTCGGTGTGCTTTTATAGCCCAAGTTCCTTTTCAGAAATTGAGAGTCTGAAATCTTTGATATGAATGCTTTTCAAGCTTTTTCGTTATACCTTAGTCTGGATCTAGGTATTTCAAATCCTCTTAATCCAATATTCATCTCACCTAACATTGAGTGTCTATTGGTTAAGTGTCTATTGGATGTGAATGTTTTTCGATCTTTTTCGTTAGACCTTAGTATGGATCTAGGTATTTCGAATCTTCTTAATCCAATATTCATCTCACCTAACATTGAGTGTCTATTGGTTAAGCCCCAAAATTCTTGACATCTCAGTATGGATCTGGATGTCTCGAAACTCTTCATTAAGCATTTCACTCTGGATGTGAATGTTTTTCGATCTTTTTCATTATACCTTAGTCTGGATCTAGGTATTTCAAATCTTCTTAATCCAATATTCATCTCACCTAACATTGAGTGTCTATTGGTTAAGTTCCCAAATTTTTGACATCTCAGTCTGGATCTGGATATCTCAAAACTGTTCATTAAGCATTTCATTCTAGATATGAATACTTTCTGATTTTTTTTTTGTTATACCTTAGTCTGGATCTAGGTATTTTGAATCCTCTTAATCCATTATTCATCTCACCTAACATTGAGTGACTATTGGTTAAGTCCCCAATTTCTTGACATCTCAATCTGGATCTGGATGTCTCAAATCTCGTCGAATCTTACTCGCTATACCTTAGTGTGAATCTAGGTATTTCGAGTCATTTGAATTCAACAAGGCATCTCACCTAACATTGAGTGTCTATTGGATAGATTCATGTAGACTTTTCAGGGAACCTGGACACTTGCCGAGCAAACGAAAATTCATCCCGTACTTCAGGACGCTCTGACTGGTAAGTAATTACAGGTATGCTCTCCTTTTCAACATCTCACATTTGCATTACCATTTTCACGACATTGCATATAAAAAAAAGAAAAAGAAAAGAAAAGGAAAATAGTCCCGCCAAAGTATCATCCATTGCATGATTCATGGTCAAAATTTAGGTATCATATTGTCTTTGAATGCAACCTTTGTGAGATCACCTTCAAAGAGGGGCAGCTGTTGACACCTAGATTTTGCCTAATCATTAAGTAATTAGTTGCATGAAAAACAATTAATTAAAATAAAAAAATAAAAAATAGTAAAATTGCAAAACAGGTAGTTGCATTTGCATCGGTACCAAAAGGCAACAAGAAGCAGGGGCTCGCGATCGAAGGGATGGTCTCTCTCCACTAGTCTGAGCACGCAAAAGAGCGAAAGTCAAAAAAAAAAAAAAAGAGGAAGGAAGTTCTTTGCACGTCCGTTGTCTCTCCCTCATTAATGCATGCCCATGCACGCACAAATTCGGCGGACGTGCGGATTCTAGAGGAACCCTCAGAGAAGCAAAATGAGCCCATGATATATTATATAATATGCTCTCTCTCAAGTGTGGGTTGTCAGTAGAAGCAACGAGAAATTTGTTGAAGGAGGAAGCAAATAATAAACAAGAAAAGTAAAAAATTGCGGCAATCCTATAGATAGGGGGAACAAGTAGCCGCATAAGAAGCTTCAGGCACGAAGAAGAAAGAAGAAAGAAGTTCCTGCACGTCTGTTGTCTCTCCCTCATTAATGCATGCACATGCATGCACAAGAATTCGGTGGACGTGAGGAGCCTCGAAGAAGCAAAGGGAAGCCCATAACATATTATAATATACTCTCTCAAGTGTGGGTCGTGAATTTTGGTGAAGCAAGGAGAAGTGTGTTGAAGAAAGAAGCAAGTAACAAGCAAAGAAAAGCCAACAGTTGTGGCTAAATTAATGAGTGTCAGGCGGTGGCCACCATAATTGAAAAAAAAGAACCAAACTTGAACAAGCAAGGAAAAGTTGCGGCTGCCTCCTGTTCACCTATTGCCTATAAATAAGCGAGGAAAGAGCAGAGAAAAAAAGGGACGAAAAATTCACTGGAGAGGTTTGTGAGAGCTATTAAAAAAGAGAGTCCGTAGAGGGAGGCCACACGAGTTGAGAAAAGTAGAGATCAAGAGAGATAAGAGTTTCGTTAGAGAAAAACCAAGGAGTGTGGTCAGAGGGGGGCCGAGAGAGAACATAAGAGAAAAAAATCTATGAAAGAGGCCCGCTGAGAGACATACAGACGAGTAAAAAAAAAAAGAAGAAGAGATTAAGAGAGATAGAGTCTCATTAGAGAAAAGCAAGAGGGTGAAGTTAGGGGGGGAGCGAAAAAAAAAATTCATTGTGAGGGGCTTCTCCTTCGGTCACACGAGTTGAGAGAAAGGAGGGGATTAAAAAAAAGAGACTCTCATCAGAGAGAAAGAAGAAAATATGAAGTCAGGGGGAGGAGATTAAAAAAAGAGAAAAAGCAGACAGAGAGAGACTGCAGAGAGTGAGACGTGAGAGAGAGATAGAGAAAAGAAGTGACCGAACATCAGAAAAAAAAAAAAAAAAAAAGAGGAAAGACCCCTACTGTTCATCCTCTTCGGGAGTTCCTCGCTGCTGCTAATCGCCCGGTGCTGCAGCCGCCCACCCGCTGCCTTCCTTCTTCTGGCGAGCTCCGAGCCCGCCGCCGCGCCTCTGCCCTCGCTCACCACCGTCCCCGTTGCTGCACCTCTGACCGACGCCAGCATCTCTTTCCAGCGAGCCCCAGCCGCACCACCAGTCACCGCCACTCTGCCGGCCATCCCTTATGCTCGCACCACCCACGAGCTCGCACCGCCGTTCGTCGCCCCTGCTGTGGCCGTGACGACCCGCGGCTTCCGATCCGCTTCAGCGTCCTCCCTTCCTATGTAGCTCGTCACCGCGCCGGAGCCCCACTTACCCATCGCCAGCCTCAACCCGACGATCCACAACCTGCTCGCCTCCGCCTCGCCTACACCTGCAGCACCCAACGCCCCCTCTGCCCGACGCCACCGCCTCTACCCTTGCTGCTGCACCCAGTCGACGCCCAGCAGCCCGCGCCTACGCTGCTCCTTGCCCAAACACCAGAAGCACCGACCCAAACACCTGCACTCGCAACCGCGCCTCTGAACGCCCGCGACCCAGCCACGACGCCGCTCCTGCTGTCCCTCATCCCGTTCGTCTGTGAAGCCGCCGCTGCTCGACGCCATTGCTCTCCACCGCTGCTTAGTCCCTCGCAACACCAGCAGCCCGTGAAGCCACCATCTCTGCCCGCACCTGCACTTCCGCCCCGGCGTCCCAAGCTGCTCCGCCCTCTGACGCTGCACCTGTCACTGCAGTTGCCTCTGCCCGCCGCCGGTCCCCTCGCTTGAGCTCCGATGCCAGCAGCAGCCAGCTCGCGCCGTCCATTGCAACTAGCACCTGGCTCACCCACAAGCTCGCACCGCCGCTCGTCGCCCCTGCCGTGGCCGCGACGACCAGGCACCTCTGACTGCCAGAGCTCCGACCGGTGTTGCCCCTCCCAATTAATTGAGCTGCCAAGCCGTGCGTGGGAGCAAAACAAAAGGAAAAAAAAGGAAAAGCAAATTAGGTAGTTTTTTTATCTATTTTATTTTGTTTTTTTTATTTTACTTTACTGTTTTAGTAGAATCATTCCTTAATATAAGATTGAGAATGTTCGACATGAAATAGGCCTGTGAAATTTGTGATTGACAGTCTGATTTTCGCGCCCGAAATCCGACTCGCAATTGCTTGAAAAATTGCCAATCCGATCTCACGCCCGAGATTCGATTTGTGATTTATTTTAAATTGGCCAACCTGATCTCATGTGCGAGATATGGTTCGTCAATTTGGATATCAATCTTGCTATGATTTGCTGTCGTGCCGTTTAAGTTAATTTCTCTTTCATAAACAAAAAAAAAAATGTAGGTTAGAATTAGGTTTATTTCCTGTTTTAAGGTTTGCATATTTAGAATAGGAAATTTATTTCGAATTTTAAAAAAATCAAAAAATCAAAAAAATCAAATCAATCAATTTAGGTTGCTAGTTTTTTAACTTAGGTTTCATGTTTAATTACTTGACAATTTTTAATTTCGAAATTAATACAAAAACATAAAAAAAAAGAATTATGGCAT
Organism: Eucalyptus pumila; assembly: GCA_016097595.1. Taxonomy (NCBI): domain Eukaryota; kingdom Viridiplantae; phylum Streptophyta; class Magnoliopsida; order Myrtales; family Myrtaceae; genus Eucalyptus; species Eucalyptus pumila. Next base: position 14,119,150 of record CM027847.1, read on the forward strand.
TCTTTGCATGTCATTGCATTTTAGGGTAAAATTTCATATAGTTTAACTCTAGATAATAGTTTTTTAATTTATTATAAGTCTAGATAAATTTTTTAGATAGATTGCATTTTAGTTAGGGATTTCGAAATTAGGATAAGATTCTAGTTTAAATTAGGATTTAGCTTAACCTCATTCCTAATACAAATGAGATGATATTTTGATAATTTTCACATTTTTTTAATCGGAATTTCATGAAAAATACAAAAAAAGTCTTAGAATAAATTAGTTTTATTCTCTAGGATAAATTGCATTTAAAAAAAAATGTCATGTGCATGTCATATAATTTAGGCTATGCCACCATGTCATATCATGTTAAATTAGTAGCATGCATTGCATAAAGCATGATTCTCATTAAATAAGTGAAAACCAAAAAAAAAGGAAATTGCGTGTTAATTAGAAATCATATCTAGGACTGTTGATATGAATTATGATTTAACATTGCAGATGCTTTCGTTGCTATGAGGTAAGTCCTGTCATTTATTCACTGCTTTATCTGGGTGTTAAATTGGTGGTTTGCGCACCCGCATGATCACCTCACATGTTATGGAGATAAATTAAAATCAATTCAAGTTGCTTGCCAAATATTTTTTCAAAATAAAAGAAAAGGTACCGAAAGGGCGTTAGAGAAATCTAGCATAACCAAGTCCTTGAACTCACAATCTCTGGTTCGTAGGAGTAAAGTAAATCTCCCGTTACTTTACTTGGGTTTTTAATCGACCCACCAAAAATAGATTAGTGGCGACTCCAGGATAAAAATCATCTGCATGTTAAGAACTTGAACCTAAGTCGCAAATTGGTATGGGCTTGGTAGAGCCCGAGTTAAGTCTAGGCTTAACAATTCATTAGCCGAACCCTTAGGTGGTCCAACCCGCTTCTGGGAGGTCGCGACACATGCCCACGAGCAATAAGTCGGAGCCTTAACCACCCAGAAATTCATTCGTCTTTTTAGAAAAGTAGAGTGGATCCACTTGCACCATAAGGACTCCTTCTCCGTGGAAAGGGTCCAGATGTGTTTAAGCATCGCAGCCTTGTTGCACTCTCGCAGACTGCGAATTCCAAGACCTCCTTCCTCCCTTGGGAGACATACATCCTCCCAGGACACTTTAGCTCCTCCCTTTCCAAGGGTAGGTCCCTTCCACAGGAATTGTCTAAGGATCTGCTCAATACGATCTAAGATTGCCATAGGAATAATGAAGACACTGGCCCAATAAGCTTGTATAGCATGGAGCACTGACCTTATAAGCTGAACTCTCCCGGCAAAGGAAAGAAAGCGATGAGTCCAGGATTGCACCCTCGCTGTAATACGATCAACTAAGGACACGCATTCTGGCTTGCCGAGCCTTGAGGAAATAATGGGAGCTCCTAGATAACGCACCGGCAGCTTTCCTTCCACAAATCCAAAGGTGTCCTTGATCTGACACGTCAAGTCATCCGAGCCCCCTGCAAGAAACACCTCACTTTTGCTATTGTTCAGCTTCAATCCACTCCAAGCGGCGAATGTATCCAGCCCATCCTTCAGGAGCAAGATGGAGGCCATATCCGCACGGCAAAAGAGAAAGACATCATCCGCAAAGAAAAGATGTGATAATCTAGTGGCCTTGCACCTCCAGGAGAATTTGAAACCCGGTTGCTCCGCATGAGAAGTGAGGATCCCTGAGAAGACTTCCATAACCAAGGTGAAAAGATAAGGAGACATAGGGTCACCCTATCGAAGGCCTCGGCTACTCGGGAAAATCCCATGGAGATCCCCATTCAAGGAGATAGAAAACATAGGTGTGCGCACACATACCATGATAAGACGAATAAGATGGTCCGGGAAGCGAAAAGCACGCAGAACCAACTCAAGGAAGTCCCAGTCTACCGTATCGTATGCTTTCTGAAAATCCACCTTCACATCACATTTGGGAACGAATGGCTGAAGATGGAACCCGACAAATAGCTCTTGAGCAAGGAGAATATTATCCCTAATCCGCCGACCCTTGACGAATGCATTCTAAGAAGGGCTGATGGTGTCCTGAAGCATTGCGGCTACACGGTTAGCTAAGACCTTGGTAATACATTTATAGATCGTGTTGCAGCAAGCAATGGGCCTATAATCATTTACCGAGGTAGCATTAGGCACCTTTGGAATTAACACCAAGATGGTGGAATTAATCTCCCTTAGAAGTCTCCCCGTAGCAAAGAAATCCTTTGCCGCTTCAATGACCAACGGTCCAACAAGATCCCAATTGCTCTTGAAGAATTCAACACCAAACCCATCCGGCCCCGAGGCCTTCCAACGGGATAGAGAGAACATAGTATCCTTGATTTCCATCTCCGAAAAGGGACGGGCAAGAGAAGCGATCTGATCCTCTGTGAGCGGACAACGGATAACTTGCTGCAAGTCTCCCAAAGCCGGCCTAAGAGGAAGGGTACGCGATGCAAACAGCTCTTTAAAGTGTGTGACAAATGTGTCCTGAACAAGGTTCGGCTCAGTGACAAGATTCCCATCTCTATCAAGAACCGAGATAATCCTATTCCTCATTTGCCTTGTAGTCACTGAATGATGAAAGTACTTAGTGTTCTTATCACCATTCTCGAGCCAACGGATTCTGGATTTCTGTCTAAAGAATGCCTCCTCCTGACTTTTCAATTCTACAAGGGTCCTGCGATGACTCTTCTCTAGCTCCGCCAAGAGGATGTTGGTCGGATCCTGCTGAAGGTCCACTTGCGCTAACCTAAAAGCATTTCTGGATTGAGCAACCCTCTCGGATAGGCTAGAGAAGGAATCTCTATTCAGCTGCTTAAGACGACCCTTAAGAGCTTTCAACTTGGTAACCAGTCTATAAATGGGCACTCCACCCCCCGGGGCCTCCCACACCTGATTAACAATGACCTGAAAGGACTGGTTGGATTACCTTGACTACCATAGGGGAGTGGTCGGAAATACCAGAAGTCAGAAAAGTCGCTTCCGAATAAGAGAAATGCAAGCTCCATAAAGTGTTTACTAACACCCGATCAATCTTCCTCGCTTTCCGATTAGCCCCCGAAGACGTCGACCAAGTAAACCGAAGCCCCACATATCTCAAATCCTCAAGCTCCGCCTGATGCAGAAACTGATTAAACTCATCAAAAGAGGGTGGCCAGGCGTTGGTACCGCCAAACCTATTGGATGGGTCCCTTAAAGCGTTGAAATCTCCAGCCACCATCCAAGGAAGGTCGTAGATGCAAGAACTCATTCTGATCAAGTCCGCCCACAGAGGCCTCCGAGAAACAAAAGAGTGCTGGCCATAGACGACCGAGGTGCAACAACAGAGACCCGACGAAACATGCTTGACTCTACCATGGATGGTCTGATCAGTGGAGGAAATCACCTCAAAATTTACCAGCGAAGGGTCCCAACCAACCTAAATCCTGTCTCCCGGGGCAGAATCATAATTGGCAATCCAAGTCCACCCAGACAACAGACCCGACGACAGGGGACCAAAGAGATACTCCGGAACTTTAGTCTCCAATAAACCGACCAAACGAGGGCCGTTAGGCGAGCCAATTTACGAACCTCGGCTCTCCTCAAAGGATCCATTAGACCTCTAATATTCCAGAAACCGAAATACATATATAAACTATGTACATGTTACTCTACTCTACACAAAGAAAGACGAAGGAGGCAAGGCCTACCTTTGTTTTTGAGACTTGCGGCGAGAAGCTCCCGACGCATCAACGATCCCCTCCGGCTCCGGATCAGGGGCTAGAGCAAGCAACCTGTCCTGTATGGTCTCTACACTTGTCACGGCCAAGGGCGGAGGATGAAACGGCGAAGCAGGGGAGGAGATGTCCTCATCATCCGAAGAGTCATCGGGGGCCGCCACATCCAATTCATCCGATTCATCCGATTCTAATTCGTGATCAACCTTCAAGGGGGAACAGGGGGCAGCCGGGATCCAGCCGTGAGAGATAGGACGACCTTATGGGGTGCACTGGAGCCCCTAACAGCCTTTCAAGCAGGGGCGGGGGGAGGAGGAGCCGCAGCAGGCGGTTTGTCCCAAGAGTGCTGCGGTCGAGCAAGGGCGGGGGGAGGAGGAGCCACAGCAGGCGGATTGTCCCAAGAGTGTTGGTCAGCGACCGCAGAAGAGGAGGGGGAGGATTCTCTTGTCTTGGAGCCCTTTTTTTTCTCTCTTTTTCTTCGCCTTTTTCCCAGGTTGATCTTGAGCGGGCAGAGGAGCTGGATTCACTTGAGGAGGATCTCTATCCTCTGCTGGAGCGGTCTGCATTGAAACCGGGGGGGAGGGGCAGTAGACGAACAGGGTCTAACTCCGACTGAGGTGGAACACGGACGTCTCCTGCAGCATGAGGCGGAACAGGAGCAGTTTCTGTCCTTCGCACAATCTACTCCAACACCTCTTCAACCGGAGGAGGAGTGGCCGCCCTCTGCGGACCCGGAGTAACCACAACTGGCGGGGATGGAACGACTGGCGGAGCAGGTGCTATCGAAGGCTATATGGCTGGACGACGAGCAGCCTGTTTCGGATTCGGAGTGCGCCCAGTGGCGTTTTGTTCCCGAGGAGGAGCACGACAATTATGGCCAAAAGCGTTGCAATCTGAACACGCAGCCGGGAGCCATTCATATTCAATGCTAATGAACCACGAGACTCCCTTCAAAGTGACCTTGGCCGTCTTGACTCTTGGCTTATTAGCCGTGATCTCAACACAAATTCTCGCGAAGGATACCATCTGCATTTGATCCGTCCGTTGATCAACATATAGCGGCTTCCCCGCCACACTCGCTATCGCGCTCATCGCCGGCACCGTCCAACACTCGAGCGGCAAATTCCGCAACCGAATCCAAACGGGAATGGCGGATTCGTCTTCTCTCTTAAGGTCCATAAGAGGCTTCCATTGCCGAAGTATTAGCGGCACCCTAGCAATCATCACCGGCCCATCTTCGAGGATTTTCCTCCTAAACCCGGGATCCGGGATTTGGAGGAATAAAAATCCTTGATCATCAGCGAAGATTTCCCCGATTCTGGAGCCCCACGCCTTCCTCAACGATTGCTCCATCAAGACGAATGGGAGCTTTCTTCTCCCTACCAGATATCCGACCAAGCAATCATTCCACTTCGGGTCCATAGTATCGAGGGCTTCATCTGGGAGGTTCACAACAGCCTCTCCATCCACAAATGTGGGCGGAACATAGGTTAAGTCATATCCTTTCATCGCCAAACGAGCCACATTTGCCCAAGTACGCGCCGGGGCATCATGGTGACCCGCCGGAGGCTGTAGAGGTCGCTTAGAGGCCGAACGTCTGTGGCTTCTTCCTCTTGATTGGTGCGGCCTTGAGGACGAGCTCTGCAGGCCTTTCAGCTTGTTATTCGGATGTGGATGACCGGAGGAGGTAGCCACACCCACACCATGCTGAACCAAAGGCAGAGCATCACCAAGAGAGGGAGTTGGATGCCCCAATGGGCTGACAGCCGAAGAACGACTAGAAGGTGCGATTCCAGCCAGAACAGGTTCTGCAGGCATTTTTACAAACAGCTGGACTGCATCCCCCACTCAACCGAAGAACTGACCATCAAGAACAAGGAGTCGAATCTGCCAAGCTTCAATCACCCGTTCCCGTGCCAGAGGAGCCAGCAAACACCAAAAACGCAGCAAAACACACCAGCACAGAAGTCCCGCACCAGCACAGAACCGAGCATAAACTATGTAGCAGCGACGAACAGCTATAGGGAAGGAGGATCGACTGACCTGGGAATCGGCACTAGGGGAAATCGAGCTAGGATGATGCAGGAGAACCACCCTAGTAGAACCGGAATCCCCAACCGCTTCCTTTCAACCCGCAGCTGAGGGTCGAGCAGCACCTCCCACGCAAAGACCAGTTCGCGCGAAGCACCTGGTTCGAACGGATCTCCCCAACCAGCTCAAACCAACCCGAATCATTCGGAGGGTAGGGAGGGCTAAGTGAGGCAAGACTCTCTTCCAAAAATCAGCCGAAAACACCCATTGGAGCTCCCCAAATGAACAGAAGAACAGCCGGAAACCAGAGGCGAAAAACTGGGCAGAAATTCGTAACCTAGGGCAGTCGATTTCTCTGCATGTAGGCCATCTTTTGTGAAACTGTTCAGTGGAAATGTAGAGGGGACTGAGCTGAAGCATCCCTCCGAAAATCAGCCGAAAACACCCATTGGAACTCTCCAAACGAACAGAAGAACAGCCGGAAACCAGAGGTGAAAAACTGGGCAGAAATTCGTAACTTAGGGCAGTCGATTTCTCTGCATGTAGGCCATCTTTTACGAAACCGTTCGGTGGAAACGTAGAGGGGACTGAGCTGAAGCTTCCCTCCGAAAATCAGCGCATTCTGATACCCACAGCCACGGGAATCAGCAACACACCAGATGGATGAACAGTGACTCGGGAATCCGAATTGAGAGCATCCGATGAACAGTACCCGAGAATTCCGAAAATGGCAAAGCTATATATGCTTTCGCAGTTGTTTTTTTTTTGTTTTTTTTTTTGTTTTTGGTAAAGGGTAATAATATATTGAGCTTTAACCAACAGATTTACAAGATCAGGCACCACAAAACTTGCACTCAACAAGACACAACGTCTAATCGAGTGGAAGGGCGCCGGACTCAAAAGCGCACCGCAAAGCGGTCAAAGCAAGCAGGGCCAAACAAACAGCCCAAGAGAGACGGCCACGCAGGGCTGGGACAACCAACCAAACAAAAAACAGCCTAACCTACCCAAAGGGGCGGCCACGCAGGGCCAGAAACCAAAAAACCAACAAAACCAAAAGCGGAACAGAACGAAGATACGCCAAGAGGGCGAGGCACCGACGATTCCAGACAAACCCCATCAAAAGTGCGGGCGAGCCCGGAGAAACGGCGAAGGCAGGAGAAGGCACCCGCAATGCTAGATCAAGGAGGACTAGCCGATCGGCATAGGAGAACTGAAAATAGCCGGGTCAAGGCCCCAGTTCCGTTGTAACCTCCTATTTCTCGGACAATCTTCCACATTCTTGAAGGTTAAGGCTTTATCCTTAACAAATTTAATGAGATGCTTCTTGACAGCCGCAACTACGACCGGATGCTCTCTAAAGAGAATGTCGTTTCTATACTTCCAAATGAGATGGCAAAGAGCACCGAAAGAGAAACGACCAATGGAATGATAGAAGTCTTTACTTGAGAGGAATTTCATAGCCCACTGCAGATTTTCCACCCACGTCATGTTCCTCCACGGGAGGTTACTCTTGGACGCCCAAAAGTAAGCCATACTAGCCGTGATGCAGCAACCGAAGAAGAGGTGGTCAATAGAATCTGGCGTGAGTTTGCAAAAGGCACAAACTTCTCTCCCAATTCTCCCATAAGACATAAGAAAAGCTTGTGTAGGGAGACGATTCTTTATGATCAGCCAGAGATTGAATTGGTATCTCGGAGTGATGGCCTTATTCCAAATGAAGGAAGACCAATCCACCCTTACTTTCCTTCTCCTGAAGATATGCCAAGCTGAGGCGATTGAAAAGAGACCAGACGGATTGTCACTCCACATAAATCTATCTGGGTCCTCGGAAAGGAGCGGAAGGGGCTGGTTCCAAGAATCTAATACATCACGAAGACTTGACTGCGGAAGAGAATAGGTGCTGCAACGGTTGCACACCTAGGAAGCCCCGAATCCAATATAGTCTCACTCGAACAAATAATCTCCGGCGGACCTCTTTGATGCCAGTGGTCAAACCAAAGGGAAACCTTTCGCCCATCTCCAATCCTCCAGCAGAAATTGAGTCGAAATTCGGATCTCAGTTGGAGGATTTTCTTCCATGCCCACGAGCAATGCGTCGGAGCCTTAACCACCCAGAAATTCTTCCCTCTTTTCAGAAAAGTAGAGTGTATCCACTTGCACCATAAGGACTCCTTATCCGTGAAGAGGGTCCAGATGTGTTTAAGCATTGCAGCCTTGTTGCATTCTCGCAGACTGCGAATTCCAAGACCTCCTTCCTCCCTTGGGAGGCATACATCCTCCCAGGACACTTTAGCTCCTCCCTTTCCAAGGGTAGGACCCTTCCAAAGGAATTGTCTAAGGATCTGCTCAATACGGTCTAAGACCGCCATAGGAATAACGAAGACACTGGCCCAATAAGCTTGTATAGCATGGAGCACTGACCTTATAAGCTGAACTCTCCCAGCAAAGGAAAGAAAGCGATGAGTCCAGGATTGCACTCTCGCTGTAATACGATCCACTAAGGACACACAGTCCGCCTTGCCAAGCCTTGAGGAAATAATTGGAGCTCCTAGGTAACGCACCGGCAGCTTCCCTTCCACAAATCCAAAGGTGTCCTTGATCTGACACTTCAAGTCATCCGAGCCCCCTGCAAGAAACACCTCACTTTTGCTATTGTTCAGCTTCAATCCACTTCAAGCGGCGAATGTGTCCAGGCCATCCTTCAGGAGCAAGGTGGAGGCCATATCCGCACGGCAAAAGAGAAAGACATCATCTGCAAAGAAAAGATGTGATAATCTAATGGCCTTGCACCTCCAGGAGAATTTGAAACCCGGCTGCTCCGCACGAGAAGTGAGGATCCCTGAGAAGACTTCCCTAACCAAGGTGAAAAGATAATGAGACATAGGGTCACCCTGTCGAAGGCCTCGGCTACTCGGGAAGAATCCATGGAGCTCCCCATTCAAGGAGATAGAAAACATAGGTGTGCGCACACAAACCATGATAAGATGAATAAGATGGTTCGGGAAACGAAAAGCCCGCGAGAACCGCTCCCGGGAAGTCCCGAGTCTACCGTATCGTATGCTTTACGAAAATCCACCTTGACAGACACATTTGGGAACGAATGGCTGAAGATGGAACCCGCAAATAACTCCGAGCAAGGAGAATATTATCCCTAATTCGCCGACCCTTGACGAATGCATTCGAGAAGGGGCGATGGTGTCTGGCAACTATGGCTACTACACGGTTGGCTAAGACCTTGGTAAACATTTATAGATCGTGTTGCAGCAAGCAATGGGCCTATAATCATTTACCAAGTTAGCATTAGGCACCTTTGGAATTAACACCAAGATGGTGGAATTAATCTCCCTTAGAAGCCTCCCCGTAACAAGGAAATCCTTTGCTGCTTCAATGACCAATGGTCCAACAAGGTCCCAATTGCTCTTGAAGAATTCGACACCAAACCCATCCGGCCTCGGGACCTTCCACGGGCTAGAGAGAACATGGTATCCTTAATTTCCATCTCTGAAAAAGGGGCGGGCGAGAGAAGCGATCTGATCTTCCGTGAGCGGACATCGGATAACTTGCTGCAAGTCTCCCAACCCCGGCCTAAGAGGGAGGGTACGCGGAGCAAACAGCTCTGTAAAGTGAGTGACAAATGTGTCTTGAACACGGATCGGCTCAGTGACAAGATTCCCATCTTTATCAAGAATCGAGATAATCCTATTCCTCATTTGCCTTGTAGTCACCGAATGATGAAAGTACTTAGTGTTCTTGTCACCATTCTCAAGCCAACGAATTCTGGATTTCTGTCTAAAGAAAGCCTCCTCCCCCGACTTTTCAATTCTACAAAGGTCTGCGATGACTCTTCTCAAGCTCCGCTAAGAGGATGTTGGTCGGATCCTGCTGAAGGTCCACTTGCGCTAACCTAAAAGCATTCTTGGATTGAGCAACCCTCTCGGATATGCTAGAGAAGGAATCTCTATTCAACTGCTTAAGACGACCCTTAAGAGCTTTCAACTTGGTAACCAGTCTATAAATGGGCACTCCTTCCCCGGGAGCCTCCCACACCTGATTAACAATGGGCTGAAAGGAAGGATGCTCCATCCAGAAGTCAAAGAATTTGAAGGGCTTCCTTCGCAGAACTGGTTGGATAATCTTGACTACCATAGGGGAGTGGTCGGAAATACCAGAAGTCAGAAAATTCGCTTCCGAATAAGAGAAATGCAAGCTCCATAAATTGTTCACTAACACCCGATCAATCTTCCTCGCTTTCTGATTAGCCCCCGAAGACGTCGACCAGGTAAACCGAAGCCCCACATATCTCAAATCCTCAAGCTCCGCCTGATGGAGACACTGATTAAACTCATCAAAAGAAGGAGGCCAGGCGTAGGTACCGCCAAACCTATCGGATGGGTCCCTTATGGCGTTGAAATCTCCCGCCACCATCCAGGGAAGGTCGTAGATGCAAGAACTCATTCTGATCAAGTCCGCCCACAGAGGCCTCCAAGAAACAAAAGAGTGCTGGCCATAAACAACCGAGATGCAGCAACAGAGACCCGACGAAACATGCTTGACTCTACCATGGATGGCACGATCGGTGGAGGAAATCACCTCAAAATTTACTAGCGAGGGTCCCAACCAACCCAAATCCCGCCTCCGGAGTAGAATAATAATTGGCAATCCAAGACCACCCGGACAACGGCCGACGACGGGGGACCAAAGAGATACTCCGGGACTTTAGTCTCCAATAAACCGACCAAACGAGGAGGCCGTTAGGCGAGCCAATTTACGAACCTCGGCTCTCCTCAAAGGATCCATAAGACCTCTAATATTCCAGAAATCGAAATACATATATAAACTATGTACAGGCTACTCTACTCTACACAACAAAAGACAAAGGAGGCAAGGCCTACCTCTGTTTCTAAGACTTTCGGCGAGAAGCTCCCGACGCTTCAACGATCTCCTTCGGCTCCGGATCAGGGGCTAGAGCAAGCAACCTATCCTGAATGGTCTCTACACTTGTCACGGCCAATGGCGGAGGATGAAACGGCGACTCAGGCGAGGAGATGTCCTCATCATCCGAAGAGTCATCGGGGGCCTCCACATCCGAGCCAACTGGGGCCTCCACCTCCGATTCATCCGATTCATCTGTATCCAACTCGTGATCAGCCTTCAAGGGGGGAGCAGGGGGCGGCCAGGAACCTGCCGTGAGAGATAGGACGACCTTAGGGGGAGCACTGGAGCCCCTAACACCCTTGTGAGCAGGGGCGGGGTGAGGAGAAGCCGCAGCAGGCGGTTTGTCCCGAGAGTAATGTGGTCGAGCAGGGGCGGGTGGAGGAGAAGCCGCAGCAAGCGGATTGCCCCTAGAGTGCTGGTCAGCGACTGCCGAAGAGGAGGAGGAGGATTCTCCCATCTTGGAGCCCTTCTTCTTCTTTCTCTTTTTCTTAGCCTTTTTCCCCGGATGATTCTGAGCGGGCAGAGGAGCTGGATTCACTTGAGGAGGATCTCTGTCCTCTGCTGGAGCGGTTTGCATTGAAATCGGGGCGGGCAGTAGACGAACAGGGTCCACCTCCGACTGAGGTGGAACACGAACGCCTCCTGCAGCATGAGGCGGAGCAGGAGCAGTTTCTGTCCTTCGCACAATCTGCTCCGACACCTCTTCAACTGGGGGAGGAGAGGACGCCCTCTGTGGACCCGAAGGAACCACAACTGGTGGGGATGGAATGGCTGGTGGAGTAGGTGCGATCGAAGGCTGTCTGGCCGGACGATGAGCAGCCTGATTTGGATTCGGATTGCGTCCAGAGACTCTCTGTTCATGAGGAGGAGCACGGCAATTATGGCCAAAAGCGTTGCAATCCAAACACGCAGCCGGGAGCCGTTCATATTCAATGCTAATGAACCGCGAAACTCCTTTCAAAGTGACCTTGGCCATCTTTACTCTTGGCTTATCAGCCGTGATCTCAACACAAACTCTCGCGAAGGATACCATCTGCATTTGATCAGTTCGTTGATCAACATATAGTGGCTTCCCCACCACACTCACTATCGCGCTCATCGCCGGCACCGTCCAACACTCGAATGGCAAATTCCGCAACCTAATCCAAACGGGAATGGCGGATTGGTCTTCTCTCTTAAGGTCCATAAGAGGCTTCCATTGCCTAAGTATTAGTGGCACCCTTGCAATCGTCACCGGCACACCTTCAAGGATTTTCCTCCCAAACCCGGGATCCGGGATTTGGAGGAATAAAAATCCTTGATCATCGGCGAAGATCTCCCCAATTCTGGAGCCCCACGTCTTCCTCAACGATTGCTCCATCAAGCCGAAAGGGAGCTTCCTTCTCCCCACCAGATATCCGACCAAGCAATCATTCCACTTCGGGTCCATAGCGTCGAGGGCTTCGTCCGGGAGGTTCACAACCGCTTCTCCATCCACAAAAGTGGGCGGAACATAGGTTAATTCAGATCCTTTCACCGCCAAACGAGCCACATTTGCCCAAGAACGCGCCGGGGCATCATGGTGACCCGCCGGAGGTTGAAGAGGTCGCTTAGAGGCCGAGCCTGCGACTTCTTCCTCTTGATTGGCGTGGCCTTGAGGACGAACTCTGCAGGCCTTTCATCTTGTTATTCGGATGTGGATGACCGGAGGAGGTCGCCACACCAACACCATGCTGAGCCGAAGGCAGAGCATCCTCAAGAGGGGGAGTCGGATGCCCCAATGGGCTGACAGCCGAAGAACGGCTAGAAGGAGCGATTCCAGCTAGAACAGGATCTGCAGGCATTTTCACAAATAGCTGGACTGCATCCCCCACTCAACCGAATAAATGACCATCAAGAACAAGGGTGCGAATCTGCCAACACTTCAATCCCCCCCCCGGTACCAGAGGAGCCAGCAAACTCCAAAAAACGCAGCACAGCACACCAGCACAGAAATCCCACACCAGCACAGAACCGAGCAGAAACTATGCAGCGAGACGAACAGCTATAGGGAAGGAGGATCGACTGACCTGGAAACGACACCAGGAGAATTCGAGCTAGGATGATGCAGGAGAACCACCTGGCAGAACCGAATCCCCAACCGCTTCCCTGAAGAGTTCGAATCCAGCAGCTTGCTGCAGCAGTTCGCAGGAACAGTTCGCAGGAGCCCGCGGAAACAAGCGAATCCGAAGCTGTAGGCCATGAAATTAGACGCCGTTTGGAGGAGTGGATCTGGGATCCTATACAACCTCCCTATCCAAAAATGGGGCCAAACGAACAACCAGAACCCGCAGAACACTCCTTTCCAGAAGCTTGCTGCAGCAGTTGCAGAATCAGTTCGCAGGAGGCCACGGAAACAACGAAATCCAAAGTTGTAGGCCACGAAATGAGACGCTGTTCGGAGGGCTAGATAGGGGATCCTATACGACCTCCCTGTCCAAAAATGGGGCCAAACAAACTAGCGGAACCACCCAAACCAACAACAGCCTCCACAGACAGCCCAGGCGAACGGTTTCTGGAAAAAGGCAGATTTCGAGTTCTAGCACGACTCAGCCAAATTCCTTCGGTGGGATGGAGGATGATGGTGAGAGGAGGATATCCTCCAAAAATCAACCCATTCCGACCAGGAGAACTGTCGTGGGATGAAGAAAACCAGAAGAAAACCAGTGCAGAAATCTGGAAAACGAACCAGAGCTAGGTTTTCGTGTAACTTTTGATTCAAAGCATCCCAGCCAAAATCCTTCGGTGGGATGGAAGATGAGGATGAAAGGAAGCTATCCTCCAAATTTCATCCCATTCCAACCAGAGGAACTCGCTGTGGATGAATAAAAACAGAAGAAAACCAGTGCAGAATATGGAAAAAACGAACCAGAGCTTTGAATGCGGATATCTTTTGATCGAGACCAGCTTTTGCGAATTCCTTCGGTAGAGATGTAGTGGAGAGTGAGAGGGATCTTCCCTCCAAAAATCAGCCCATTCCAATGGCTACATCTCCGGGAATCAA
>CM027847.1:14140363-14147863 GCA_016097595.1 Eucalyptus pumila
TATGTCTGGACCTGGTAAGTTTCCCCGTGTTGAGTCAAATTAAGCCACAGGCTCCACTCCTGGTGGTGCCCTTCCGTCAATTCCTTTAAGTTTCAGCCTTGTGACCATAGTCCCCCCGGAACCCTAAAACTTTGATTTCTCATAAGGTGCCGGCGGAGTCCTAAAAGCAACATCCACCGATCCCTAGTCGGCATCATTTATGGTTGAGACTAAGACGGTATCTAATCGTCTTCGAGCCCCCAACTTTCGTTCTTGATTAATGAAAACATCCTTGGCAAATGCATTCGCAGTTGTTTTTTTTTTTTTTTTTTGGTAAGAAGTAAGTAAGATTAAAACTTTTGAACCAAAGAGCTACACAAATGTACAACAAAAGAACCGGCTCCAACATGCACTCAATTAGACACAGGCGTCATATTGAGTGGAAGGGAGACGGAAAGAGCTGCACATCAAAAAGAAGCAGACGCAGCAAAGAAGGCCAAACATACCGGCCAAGGCAAGAAAGAGGGGCAAACACCCAAGAAGCAACAGCCCACACACTGCAGAAACAAGGAAGGACTAGCAGAAAACAGGGGAAGCAGAAGAGACAGCCACACCCCAGCATCAGGGAGAAAACGAAACAAGGCTAAGCTAACACAGAACAGCACAGCCAAAGAGAACAGAATGCAGCTTCCATCAAGTAAAAACAGTAGCTCGCCAAGCATAAGCACCAAGCCAGAAGCAAGAACCTCTCGAGAGACGCCGGGACAAGGGGTGTACCCAACAACACTTGAAGAAGAAGGGCCAAGCACATGAAGGATTCCAATCCAATAACACACTGGGCCAACAAGCAACCAGCAAACTTACTCAAAGATAGAAGGATGGATCCCCCAACACATTTGGAGCCTTCGGTTGCAGGGAATATCCGGGACTCCTGAAAATGTCGAAGCTCTATCTTTGATAGCTTTACGGAGATGCTCTTTCAGAGCCGGAAGGAAGAGGCTTTGGTTACGAAATATTATGTTATTTCTTTCCTTCCAGATGAGGTAGCAGAGGGCACCAAAGGCAAAACGAGCAATGGACTGATGGAAGCTCGTATCCGAGAGGTGATTCACTACCCAAAGAAGATTGTCCTTCCAAGGACCATTTCTCCAAGTCAAATTACATTTAGAAGCCCAGAAAGAAGCCAAACGACCCGTAATTGAGCAACCAAAGTATAAGTGATCGATTGAATCTGGCCTAGACGAGCAAAAGGCGGAAGGAACATCCGGAATCCTCTCATACGACAGTAGCAAAACCTGGGTTGGCAATCTATTCCGGGTAACTAGCCATAGGTGGGTTTGATATCGCGGTGGTAATGAGGGGCTCCAAATAAATCGTGACCAGTTAACCAAGGAACCCCTTGCTCGAAGCATACTCCACGCGGATGCAGTAGAGAATTGACCTGAAGAGTGTCCAAGCCACACTAGACGGTCCTTTTGAGCATTGAGGCAGGGGAGAGGATCGTCCCATGAATCAATAGCAGCTGCAACAGCAGAAGGGAGAGACAAGGCCGCAAGACCAGTAGCAACTGACACATTCCGCAGGATACGAGAGCAATAGATGTCCCGATCCGAGAAAAGCTTGTTAAGCGGGCCACGAGGGTGCCATGAGTCAAACCAGAAAGAAGCAGATAAACCGTTACCAATGCTCCAAATAAAGTAGTGTTGAACCAAGTCACGCAGGCCAAATAGTTTCTTCCAAGACCAAGAACAAATGGTCGGCCTAGGCGCAATCCAGAAATTCTTGTGTTTTAAAAAAACCGAATGAATCCATTTGGTCCAGAGCGATTCTTTATCAGAAAAAAGGAGCCATAAGTGTTTAATCATCGCAGCAATATTGCTCACTCGAAGAGAACGAATACTTAACCCCCTTCAGCTTTAGGAAGACAGACTTCTTCCCATGCGACTCTAGCCCCACCAGTGCCAAGGTTCGGGCCACGCCAGAGGAATTGGCGAAAGATCTGTTCAATCCTATTAATAACTGAGGAGGGAAGGATAAAAACAGAAGACCAGTATACCTGGATGGAGTGGAGTACAAATCTAATAAGCTGGAGCCTGCCAACAATGGACAGAAACCGGTTGGTCCATGATTGAACTCTCTTCATAATGGCATCCACCAAAGAGACACAATCCTCCTTGCCTAGTCTCGAGGAAATTATAGGAACACCAAGGTACCGAAATGGGAGGGATCCGAGCTAGAATCCCGAAGCATTAACAAGCGCATCCTTAAGAGATTCAGGCCCACCAGAGATGAAGATTTCGGTTTTAGTAGGATTGGGAATGAGTCCAGACCAGGATGCAAAAACATTTACCCCATCCAACAAGAGCCGAAGCGACGGCATGTTAACTTCCGAAAAGAGTAGTACATCGTCAGCGAAGAACAAATGGGATAACTTGGTCGGTTTACAACGCCAGAAGAAGTCAAATTCAGGCTTGCAAGAGCGGGCGTTAATAATACCAGTAAACACTTCCATCACAAGGGTGAAAATGTACGGGGACATGGGGTCACCCTGACGAATACCCCTTCCACTAGCGAAAAATCCATGCAACTCACCGTTTAGAGAGATGGAGAACTTGGGGGTTTGGATGCATGTCATAATACGGTTGATAAAAACCGAGGGAAAACTGAAAGCGTGAAGGGTCATCTCAATAAAGTTCCAATCAACCAAATCATACGTTTTACAGAAGTCAACCTTAATAATACTCTTCGGGAGATAGGGAGCTTGATGGAAGTCACAAAATAATTCTTCAGCAAGCAAGATATTATCACTAATCCTTCTCCCTTTAACAAAAGCGTTTTGAGGAAGGCTTATGATAGAAGGGAGAACGGTCGCTAACCTGTTGGCCAACAGCTTTATGATGCACTTATAAACGATGTTGCAGCATGCTATAGGCCAGAAATCATTGACCGTCGAGGCATTTGGGATCTTCGGGACTAGGGTCAGAATTGTAGAATTAATCTCTCGAAGCAGCTGACCGGAGGAGAAGAAGTCTCGAATAGCCAGCACAACTGAGGGGCCTACATATTCCCATGACCGCTTGAAGAAATCAACATTAAAACCATCCGGGCTAGGGGCTTTTCACTGGCCAGAGAGAACAATGTAACTCGGATTTCTTCATCAATGAAAGGCTGAGAGATAGATAGAACCTGATTTCCATCAAGCGTACAAGATAAGTTCGCTTTGATCTCATCAATAGAGGGGATGACAGGGGGGTTAGAAGCTGAAAGCAGATCCTGAAAATGGTTAACAAAAATTCGCTGCACTTCAGAGGGATCGGTGACCAAATTATTACCATCAGAGATCAAGATAATTCTATTCCGAAAGATGGCTGTGCTTTACCGAATGATGGAAAAACTTGGTATTTAAATCACCTTCTTTGAGCCACCTTACCCTGGACTTTTGCCTAAAGAAGGATTCTTCCTTGAGGCGAAGATCGGAGAAGACACGAAGGTGCTCCTTTTCAGCATCTGCCAAATCTTAATTGTGTGGGTCGAGCTGAATAGCATTCTACGCTTCCAGAAGCAGGCGTCTAGCATCAGCAGTTCTAGTAGAAATATCATAGTAAGCCTCCTTATTTAACATCTTAAGTCTGCACTTGAGGGTCCGAAGCTTACAGCAAAGCACATACATAGGCGAACCAGTAAAATGCGACTCCCAGACCTGCCCAACCAAATCAAAAAAACTGAGATGAGACATCCAGAAGTTGAAGAACTTGAATGGTCTGCGGGAGTTAGGGACAGGAAGAATCCTGACAACCATAGGGGAGTGATCCGACACTCCAAGGGGCAAGAAATTGGCTTCCGAGAAGGAAAAGGTAGAGTTCCAAGCTGCATTGATTAAAACTCTATCTATTTTCCTTTGCCTTCGGATGGGGCCCGAAGAAGCTGCCCAAGTAAACCTATTACCCACAAAATGGAGGTCATCCAACCCAGCTTGGATAAGACACTCTCCAAAATCCTCAAAAGCTGGAATCCAGTAATTAGACCTGTCGGCCCTATCTGAAGCATAACGAATGACGTTGAAGTCGCCAGCAATAATCCAAGGGACATCCAAGCAAAGGGAGCTAGTTGAGATCAGATCATCCAAGAGCGGTCTCCTCAAGACAAAGGAATGCTCCGCATAAACCACAGTAAGATTAAAAGCAATACCAGTAATAAGACACTCCAAACGGCCATGAATGGCCTGAGCAGTACAAGCTGAGAAGCCAAAAGAGACAGCTAAGGGGTTCCACCCTACCCATATACGACCCCTAACCGAGTGGGAATAATTCGTAGACCAACACCAGCCAGGCAGAAAGGAAGCCGAGACTGGGAGGTGAGCAGCAGGGGAGATTTTTGTCTCCAGGATACCAACACAGCTAAGGCGATTGGTCCTCACAAAATTTCTAATCTCAGCTTGCTTGAGGGCGTCTCCAAGACCCCTAATATTCCATACACCAAAAAACGTAGGAAAGGAAGATCAAATTACCTTCTCCTGCCCCCTCGTTTCCTCGCCGAGGGCGGCACAGGCTTAGGGCCAATAGGAATACTTGCATCAGTAGATTCAGCACGAAGAATACCTTTTTGACGAACAGGGGCATCCTGAACAGGATCCTGAGGAGGGCGAGCCTTATCACGTTCCTCCGGTATGGACGAAACAACCTTACAAGGAGAAACAGATTCACTATCTCTAGAGCTGATATCTTTAAGTTCTTCCTCATCCGAAGTCCCAGACTTATTCGAAACAGGGGATTTCGGCATTTGCAGCAGGGCAGCAAGTCCCGGGTCTAGTGAAGTACCAGGGAGCAAATCAAAAGAGGGAGGAGGTTCCTCCTGTCTGACCTTCTTTGTTTGAGCATCCGAAGCCACAGGTAATCCAGGCTGCTTCCCACCAGAAGGGGGGGATTTGGGATGATCCAAAATCGAATCACTTACAGGAACATCAGATACAGGAACAGGGGTATACTTATTGCGCTTACCCCCCACTTCTCGCCACTCATTTGGACGAGAGGAAGAAACCTTCGGGACTGAGGGGCCAGCTTTAGAGGGGCCTGAGGCATTAGGAGCAGCACACCTATGGCCAAACGTAGAACAAGTCGGACAGAGGGACGGCACCCATTCATACTGGACTGTCACAGTCCTAAGCTCGCCCTTCATCATAAACTCAATCACTTCAGGAAAGGAGTTGGAGGCATCAATTTCAATACATACCCGAGCAAAAGCAACCATCGCCATCTGCTCCGTGCGATTATCCAAAAAGAGAGGCTTTCCAATACCACTAGCTAGGAAGCTAATACCAGCAGCAGACCACAACGCCACAGGCACATTTCTGAGCCGAATCCAGACAGGGACGGTATTAAGAGCCGTCTTTTTTAGCTCCAACATAGGATGCCACTGTTGAAGAATCAGGGGAATTTTCGCAACTGTAATCGGACCCCCATCCAACACTTTCCTCCTGAATTCACTATCCGGGATATGGAAAAAATAAAATCCAAGATCAGCAGCAATAACTTCAATCAAATGATGGCCCTAAGCATTCTTGAGGGCATCCTCTATTAATTGGAAGGGAAGGTGCTTGCCAATATAATAACCAACCAAACATTCCTCCCATTTAGGATGAGTCGCATCCAATAACTCCTCAGGCATCTGCATAATTTTCGTATTTTCAATGGTCGCCGGAGGGACAAAGGTTAAACCATAGCCTTTGGTTGTCGATCGAGTTACAGTAGCCCAGGTGCGAGCAGGGGCCTGGGTTTCACTACCGAGGGGAACCTGCGGAGTAACTGAAGGCATCGCAGACGCCTTAATCGGAGCATTCGAACGCCCTTTAGCCTCACGATCACACGGAGCAGGGATCGAATGGACAACAGGATCACGACTAAATGATATTCTCTTTTCCTTATGATTCGAGAGCCCAGAAGAGGCCTGATCACGTCCCACAGCATTCAACCGAGCAGGAATACCCAACAGAGGCCGAGCCTTTCTTGCCCTGCTTCGCCCTCTGCTTCGCGAACGCCTAGCCTGGGCACGAGTTCCTCTCACAGCTGAGGAATACCGCATAAAGGGGATACGAGTGGGAGGGGGGGACTCAGGATGCTCCATCGGAGCGACAACGTGAGCCTTACCCCGACTACCATCGGCTACCGAGGAGGAGGAAGCCATTCGCACCAGGCGAACCCAGAAACTCGAACCCTAAGAACACAGATCTCAAATCCCGAATGAGGAAGATATACCAGGGGAATTCCTTTGGTGGAAGTGAAGATCGGCTCAGGAGCAAGGTCGTCTCCAAAAACGAGCGCAATCGGCCAGCTAGAATGGCCAGAACGAGTAGTCTCTCAATCGGGTGAACAGTAACCGCGTGAACCAGCGTTGAGAGCATATGGGTGAACAGTAACCCACGAAGGAGAAAATGGCAAAAGTTATATGTTTTCGCAGTTGTTTTTTTTTTTTTGGTGACCCAGGAAACCCCGAAAGCCGACAGCCGGCGGGTAGAACATGGGGGCAACATGGGGAAACCACCACCCCATGCCACCGGGTATGTCACCAAGCAGCTCCGTCAGCCCCCTTGGCCTACTTGCTTCGCAAGTGCGACGCAAGGGATTCGAACTCCTCACCTCTAGCGCAAAGGATCCATAGAGCCTACCCAACTAAGCTACCGTGGCCGGTGGTATGCTTTAGCAGTTGTTTTTTTTTTTTTTTTTGGTCAAGGTAAGAAATATATTGATATTGCAAAGAAAAACAAGTAAACGGGCCACGAGGCATCAGGAAATAAGCACTCTACAAGACAGTCCAAGAAGAGTGAAGGGGTGCCAAGGGACCAAAGGGAACAAAACAACCAACAAGCCGAGAGGCCGAACAACAAAGGGAAGAACTAAGACCTACAACCCTCTATTACAAGAAAATAGAAGGACTTAAGTCCCAACTCCGCCGCAGCCCGTCTATTCTTCGGATATCCACCACATGCTTGAATGTCATTGCTTTGTCTTTGACGGCCTTGCAAAGATGCATCTTCATCGCCGGGATAAAGAGGGCCTGATTTCTAAAATCATATTGTTGCGTTCTTTCCATATGATATAACAAAGAGCACCATAGCTAAAACGAGCCGTAGATTGATAGAATCCCCCACCCGAGAAACGATTGGAGGCCCAATCAAGATTTTCCCGCCACGATTTATTGCGCCAATCGACATTAAACTTTGCAGCCCAATAGGAAGCAAGGTTACCCGGAACACGACAAGCAAAGAACATGATCCACGGAATCGGGTCTCGCCGAGCAAAATGGGCAAGAGGCTGCTGGAATCGCCGCCCAAGAGAGGAGCATAACTTGAGTAGGCAGCCTATTACGGGCAATAAGCCACAAATGGGTTTGGTACCTAGGCGGCATGGCTGTACTCCACACAAAAGAAGACCACGGCACCACATTTCCTTTCGGTCTAAAGAGGTCATACGCAGAAGCCGAAGAGAACCGCCCGAGGGATGACGAATCCATTGGAAGCGCCCTCGA
>CM027847.1:14155363-14160363 GCA_016097595.1 Eucalyptus pumila
AGTGGACTTCTCGCGACATCATCGGCGGCGAACCGCCCACGTCGCCGCGATCCGAACACTTCACCAGACCATTCAATCGGTAGGAGCGACGGGCGGTGTGTACAAAGGGCAGGGACGTAGTCAACGCGAGCTGATGACTCGCGCTTACTAGGAATTCCTCGTTGAAGACCAACAATTGCAATGATCTATCCCCATCACAATTAAATTTCAAAGATTACCCGGCCCGTCGCCAAGGCTATAGACTCACCGAATACATCGGTGTAGCGCGCGTGCGGCCCGAACATCTAAGGGCATCACATCCCCGTTATTGCCTCAAACTTCATTGGCCTAAGCGGCCATAGTCCCTCTAAGAAGCTAGCCGTGGAGATGTACATCCACATAGCTAGTTAGCAGGCTGAGGTCTCGTTCGTTATCGGAATTAACCAGACAAATCGCTCCACCAACTAAGAACGGCCATGCACCACCACCCATAGAATCAAGAAAAAGCTCTCAGTCTGTCAATCCTTACTATACTTGACCTGGTAAGTTTCCCCGTGTTGAGTCAAATTAAGCCGCAGGCTCCACTCCTAGTGGTGCCCTTCTGTCAATTCCTTTAAGTTTCAGCCTTGCGACTATACTCCCGCCGGAACCCAAAAACTTTGATTTCTCATAAGGTGCCAGCGGAGTCCTAAAAGCAACATCCGCCGATCCCTAGTCGACATCGTTTATGGTTGAGACTAGGATGGTATATGATCGTCTTTGAGCCCCCAACTTTTGTTCTTGATTAATGAAAACATCCTTGGCAAATGCTTTCGCAGTTGTTTCTTTTTCTGGGATAATTTTATCAGAGTGGCGTAGCAGAAGCATGGTTAAGCTTATAGAACTTTTGTTTGTGAAAAAGAAGGACAGGTCGATGCGTTTGTGCATTGATAATAGGCAATTGAATCGTGTAATTGTTAAGAGTAAGTACTCATTACCTAGAATTGATGACCTTTTTGACCAACTACAAGGAAGTTCGGTCTTTTCTAAAATTGACTTGAGGTCAGGATACCATCAGCTAAGGATTAAGAAAGAAGACATCCTAAGACTGTATTTAGGACTCGCTATGGACACTACGAGTTCCTAGTTATGCTATTTGGATTGACAAATGCTTTAGATGCATTCATGGATCTGATGAATAAGATATTTAAGCCCTATTTGGACCAAATTGTGATTGTCTTCATTGATGATATCCTGATATATTCTAAAGGACTTGAAGAACATGCCCAACATCTAAGCGTAGTGCTGCAAGCAAAGCTTAAGAAGTGAATTATGGAGAGTGAGTTATGAATTTGAGGATTAAGTTATGATCATTTGAGCTAAGCAGTGACTTCCTATTAAAGGATCTCATTGGAAGTCTTGATGCATTACATGGAAGCATTTAGTATGTATAGAATGATCTTGGAAGTCATGAGTTTGAGTGGTTATATGAGACATGAAATTACTTGTGGTTTATATGTTGGAATAATAGGTTTAATCGATGGTGGTCAACCTTTAATTTTTGGTAATGATCTCAGTTTGAAAAGGTTCTGTGGAATTAGTGGATATGATCAATTGTGGTTATACTCTTTTCAAGGTGAAATGGTGAAAGTTCAAGTTGTGAATTTGATGAGTGATTTGTCCAAGTGATGATCCTTTAGAGTGAGACATGAGATATACTCGATGGAAACTAGACACGTTTTATCTTGGTGGATTGTCGATCTTTGAATTGAATAAGTCTTGGTGGACTATCGATATTTGGACTGAATGAATGGAGCTGTATTTTAGGCTTGAATCCATGTTGCAGTGAAGGCGTAGTGAATGTCTTTGTTGGACTGAACCAAATGAGTTATTAATGATGTCGATTTTGATGGTTCTAGGCTTGAATTGATGATGACAAAGGTATAGGAATAATTTGGCTAAATGGTGTGTTTGATTGAGACCGTTAGATATACTCAAATGGAAATGGGACCATGTGACGATGGATTTCATGCAAGGATTACCAAGGACATCAAGTGGTCACGACTCTATCTGGGTGATAGTAGATCGCTTGACTAAGTCTGTCCATTTCCTAGTAGTTCGTGTAGATTATCCGATGGATAAAATTGTCGATATATGTGTAAGCCAAGTGGTACGCTTACATGGTGTTCCTGTAACCATCACGTCTGATCGAAAGTCAAGATTTACTTCCAAACCTTTGGCGAAGTCTTCAAACTGCCTTAGGGACTAAGCTCCAATTCAGTACCGTTTTTCATCCGTAGACGGATGTACAGACAAAAAGAGTGATTCAGATATTAGAGGACATGTTAAGAACTTACGTTATTGATTTTAAAGGAAGTTGGGATAAAAAGTTAAACTTGGTGGAATTCACCTATAACAATAGTTTTCAGAAAAGTATAGGCATAGCTCCCTATGAAGCATTATATGGAAGGAAATGTAGGACTCTTGTCTGTTGGAATGAAGTAGGTGAAAGGAAACTGACGGGGCCTGAGTTGGTACAAGTTTCTACAGAGGCTGATGAGATTATTAGGAAAAGACTAAAAACGGCCCAAAGTTGACAGAAAAGCTACGCAGATAAGCGTAGGAGACCCTTGGAATTTAATGTAGGAGACCATGTATTCCTTAAAGTATTCCCAATGAAAGGAGTATCACGATTCAGGATGAAGGGCAAGTTGAGCCTAGATTTGTTGGATCCTTTGAGATACATGAAAGGATAGGAGACATAGCTTATCAGCTAGCATTACCTCCTAAGTTGGAAAATTTACATGATGTGTTCCATGTATCGATGTTGAGGAAGTATCGGCTGAATCCTGGACACATATACTCGATCATGAAGCCATCAATGTGGATGAGAAAATAAGGTATTTGGAAGAGCCGATACAAGTGCTGGATCAAAAGGAGCAAGTTCTTAGGACTAGGAAAATTCCATTGGTTAAGATATTATGGTGACATCATGATGTGGAGGAGGCCACATGGGAAAGTGAAAATGAGATGAGGGAAAGATACCCTCACTTGTTTAAAGAGACATAGGTAATGTCGAATTTCGAGGACGAAATTCTCTAAGGAGGGGAGAATTGTGGCATCCAAAAATTTCGACGACCCTCAAATATGCAACAGACCGATGAGTCACGAATTAGAAATGGTTCGATAGTCGAATAAGTTATACTCGTGAAACTGAGGTTTATTCCGAGTATTGTGCCGACAAGATATTTTTATGTATACTCGCCTTAGCCGTTCAATCCTTTAGACCACTATATATTCAATCCCAAAAATCTACTGCCACGATTCCTATTTTGATGGCCAGCAAGCGCATATCTTGCGCCAAATCACAGCCCACGTTCATGTTGGAATGAAGAGCTACAAGAATTTCAATGAAATTTCCAATCAGCATGAGGCGTGCATGGTATTCCACACACAAGCTGCCACCCAACCCAATTCAGTCGACTATAGGAGCCCACTAACGAAGACACGTTCATGTGACGGTCAACCGAAGGAAAAATATTTGACCCTTGCAGCCACGTGACTTCATTCTCGGTGGCCAACAGAGAAGAAAATTGAGACAGCTAGTATTGATCGTGTCTCCAAGTGGCCAAAGAAAATTGCCACATTTCTTCCACCTGTCCTCACCTCCTTCTGCCGCTGGAACATCTTCATTTGTTGACTGGTTTTCAACAAAACCGGTGACCAGAGAAGCAAGGCCAGAGGAGGCCACGTTGCTTCGTGTGGAGCAACCAGCGAAGGCCAAGAAAACCCAGCTAGAGACATGCTTCTTCCACCTGTCCTCCATGCATGCATCCACCGAAAATCCCCCTCTTCGTTGGCTGGTTTTTAGCAAAACCAGCAGCTAATCTGCTCATGTAAGTGAGCTAAAGAGAGTGACCGAGCAGAACCGAGAGAGAGAGAGAGAGAGAGAGAGAGAGAGAGAGAGAGATCGAGCGAGGAAATTCGTGAGTGAGCAGCAGGTGGGTGAACGGCGAAGAGGAAGAAGGGACCACCTTCTGCCGTGCTCGAGCTGCCGCCGCCTCGCCGCCGGTTCCCGTCGTCGACCGGCCAAGCCGTGACCCCCGAACCTCCATTTTTGGACAGCTACCAAGTGAGAGAGTTTAAGGCAAGCAATTGTTCTTCAATCTATGTTGTTGCAAGCTGTTTTGCCTAGAAAAGAAGTGAAATAGGTGAGGAGAATGGAGTACTTGAGCTGCATGTGGAGTCTTTGATATGTAGGAGGGTGTTAGATCAAGAAAACTGGTTGTGGATGAGGTGCATGTGCTGGATCTCGAATTTCATGAAGTGTGAGTGCTGGATTTTTGAACTTGCAAGTGAAACCAAATGAATTTGAGATTCTTACCATGAGGAATCTTAGTGATAATCATGTTGTGGTAGGTGTATTGTGTGTATGGACAAAGAGTATAATGACGGGAGGTCGAAATCTAATATGTAGGAGGAGTTTTGTGAACTTGTGAACTATTTTTGTGAAAATCAGTGTGACCTCAGGCGACATTTTAAATTTTCTGTAATTATCTGACCATAATTTGATTTCGAACCCTTGATAAAAGTTTTAGAGAATATCTTCATGAATAACATATCCAAAATTCAGAGAAAACAAACAAAGTATGACCCTCGAAATAATTTTCCTACAAAAATGAAATCTGGAATTTTACAGAATGTTGGGTAGGAAGAAAATAGAAGTTTTACCCTCGTTTAATATGGAATATGACTTAGTGTTATTCTTGATATTTGTTCCTCTAGGTCTTATCGATAATGTGTCAAAATTTCGTAATTTTCTGAACCCGTTTAGTAATTAATTCGGAATTGTTGCTAAAACTGCGCAATTGTAGAAATTAAGTTATGTTTGGAGATTTCTATAGAATTGTCCTATATGAAGTATAGTTCTCGAATTGCCATGTGACTTAGTGATGCTGATGGTGGGAGGTTTGTGACTTGATGATGCTGATGGTGGATATTGTGATTGATAAAAAGTTTGTGAGATATCTTGTTTGACATAT
>CM027847.1:14165363-14182863 GCA_016097595.1 Eucalyptus pumila
TGTTGAGGTCACGGCCAATCAGCCAAGAGTCGAGAAGGCCAAAGTCACCTTGAAGGGTGTTTCTCGATCCATTAACATTGAATATGAATGGCTCCCGATTGCGTGTCCGGATTGCAACGCTTTTGGCCACAACTGCCGTGCTCCCCCCCGGGAAAACCCCATTAGGCACACACAAAATGCAAGATAGGCTGTTCGTCATCCGGCCAGGCAGACTTCGATCGCTCCTGCTCAGCCGGTCGTCCATGCTCCGGATCCGCAAAGAACAGCCACTCCTCCTTCGATTGCTGTCTTGGAATAGGTTGTGCGCAGGCCAGAAGCTGCTCCAGATCCACCTCGGGCAGTAGATGCCCCCATCCCACCTCAGTTTGAGATAGACCCGGTTCGGCTTCAGACTTCCCCGGATTCTGTGCAGACGTCCCCTGCAGGTGCTAGTGACTCTCCTTAACCGACTCCAGCTCTGCCCGAGCATGATCAACCTTGGAAAAAGGTGAAGAACAGGAGGAAGAAGAATAAGGACCCCAAGATAGGAGAACCCTCTCTCCCTGTGGTCGCTGACCAGCCTTCTTGGGATAGACCGCCGATTGCGGCTCCCCCTCCTTTCGCCTCTGCTCGCAAGGGGTCTAGGGGCGCCAATGCCCCCCCTAAAGTCGTCCTCTCTCTCATGGCTGGGTCCTGGCCTGCCCGTGCCCCATCCTTGAAAGACCGTGGAAAGGGTTCGGAAGTGGCTGTCTCTTCCTCGGATGATGATGATATCTCCTCCCCTGGATCGCCGTTTCAACCTCCTCACTCGGCAGCTACGTCAGTCGAGACAATCTAAGACAGGTTGCTTTCCTTAGCCCTTGACCCGGAGCCGGTGGAGACTGTTGAGTCGTCCGGAGCTTCGCGGCACAGGCCTCAGAAACCGAGGTAGGCCTTGCTGCCCTTCGCTCTTCGTTGTTTAGAGTAGTTTGTACATAGCTTTAGATGTATTTCGGTTATTGGAATATTAGATGACTCTTGGATCCTTTGAGGAGAGCTAAGGTCCGTAAGTGGGCTCTCTCTAGTGGCCTGTGTTTGGTCGGGTTATTGGAAACTAAAGTCTCGGAATATCTTTTTGGCTCTCTGTCGTCGGGTCTATTATCGGGGTGGACGTGGATTGCCAACTATGATTCTTCTCCGGGGGGCAGGGTGTGGATAGGCTGGGACCCTTCGCTGGTCTGCTTTGAGGTGATATTTATTTTTAATGGTCACTTGATTCAGTTGCCTATAGTCAATGCACAAGCGCATCGACCCATCTTTCTTTTTCACAAACAAGACTGGTGCACCCCAAAGTGAAGCACTTGGCCTAATGAATCCTTTGTCAAGCAACTCCTGTAGTTGCACTTTCAATTCCTTCAACTCGACCAAGGCCATCCTATACGGGGCTTTCGATATAGGTCTTGTCCCAGGCATTAATTCAATTTCAAACTCAATTTCTCGTTCTGGTGGTAATCCAGTGTGGCACCCCAAAACACCTAAGGTCGCCACAGGTACCTATCGCTTCACCTAATGAATACCAGTTACATCTCTTAGCGGAAGCACCGTAGTTCATAGGCATTTTTTTTTTTGAAAAGGGTCCCAACGCAACTTATTAGCGGAAGCATAAACAAGTTTCACAATTCCTCCCTCCAATAACCATAATGCAATGCACACCAACTACACACCATATGAAAAGATGAAGCCGAGCCACTTTTATTTACATATTTTCATGATGGATTTCTCGGGTCGGTACAACCAAAAAGAAAAGCCAAGATTTTGAACTAAACTTGGCCACAACTCAAAAGAAATCTCGACCCCCCCTATATCGATTACGTGTCATCCTCCATCTACAAGTGTTGGCTATCCTCAAAAAGTGTCATCTCCCCACTCCTCACGCGAGCCATCACACCCACCCCGGTGCGTCGGGCGGTGGCGGCGGCAACATCCCCCACATCACTCTGTCACGGTGGACGTGGAATGACAAGAACTCCTGGATGACCGGACCCCCAGCCAAGCCCACATCATACATCACCAGCACACGAACCCGTATAAACGTCAGACCAGGGATGGTGACACAATCCAGCTCCATACAATCGACCTCCACATCAGATGGAAGGCCGTAAAAGGTACCGCGCGTGACCGGAGGGAGAGGCATCTTTCTAATCTGAAATGTTAGTCCCCAAAAGGGTGAGTACAACCACTCAGCAGGTAAAAGATCCATTAAACTACTCAATGCATCACACAGAACAATCAAGGCATCACAAACAAAGCACATATCATTCATGCATCCAAGCATAACTTACCTTGCAGACATGCATATGTCATCATACCATATGTGCATACACCATCATGCGCTCATCATTAAGCATTCATGCATATCCATGCCTCATGTGCATATATTGCATGCACTCATACATATCATACAGCCATGCATACATGTCACCATACCATGCATGATTCAATTTCAACTTTTTATCTTTCAATTGGGTCACCACATTTCTCTTTCCCGGGACCAATGATTGCATCCCACATTTTATCGCTCGCACCCCACCTGGCATCGCGAGCAACCTCCGGCACACACCACCGGGCATCCGGCACCCCCACATCCCGGGCATCTCGCATCCCAACTGGCATCACGAGGTATTTCCTCGGCACACACCTCCGAGGCTTCCGGCACCCCCACATCTCAGGCATCTCGAAACTCCCGAGGACATCCGGCACCCCCACATCCCGAGCATCCAGCACTCCCCTTTCTGGGCATCCCGACACTCCCGGGGCATCGTCAGCTCACCCCTCCGACGGTATTCTCATTTATCATAACTCATATTCACAATTTATGTCTCAATATCAACATGGCACATGATGTGATGGCACCAAGGTCGATTTTCAGCTTTTGATTTTATATGGAATGCCAAGTATCATCACATGTGCAGCAAGATTTAATCACTTAAAATAATACAATTTATGGGCTCATACCAAACAAAATAGTCCATGCATTACAGCTTTTCAAATTCGCACAATTCAGCTTGCACAGTTTTAGAAAACATTTTCATTAAATACCCAAATGACATTTAAAAATTATGAAATTTGAACATGTAATAGTTAAGACATAAAGGTAGATATTTCATGAAGAACACTACACCAAAAGACCCTCATAAAATTTGGTATTGACCAAGCATCACAGCACTACTATTCTAACAATTCAACTTGCACAGTTTTTGAAAATTTTTTGGTTAAATAGGCAAATGAACTTAAAAAATTACGAAATTTAAATATGTTGTAAGGAAGACATAAAGAGAGATATTTTATGAAGAACACATTTCCGAAAGAACCTCATACAAAATGATATAGCCCACGCATTGAAACTGACTATGTGCCTCCTACAAAATGAAACCAAAATTGCTGACGCAAATTCCCATACATCTTTGTACTACCCGGATGAACACTGTAATTACTCCTATGTGCCTCCGATAGAATTTCCTTCTTTAATTCTTCGTTGTCGGGAACACAGAGTCGTCCCTGGCATCTTACCACTCCATCTTCAGAGATTCAAAATTCTGGTCTTTTTCCTAAAGACACTGCATCTTTCACTTTCATAATTTCCGGGTCTGACTCTTGCAAGATCTTAACTTTCTGAATAATTTTAGGTTCAATCCTTAATGCACTAAGCACACCGGTAAGACAATCTACTTTTAATTTAAACTTTGAGTCCGTTACAGACTTTAATAAGCTCTATTCCGCCATTCTTAAACTGGCCATCTCCATGGCTGACTTACGACTAAGGGCATCCGCTACCTTATTCGCCTTCCCTGGATGGTATCGTATCTCACAATCATAATCCTTTAACAATTCCATCCACCTCCTTTGTCTCATGTTCAACTCCTTTTGTGAGAACAGATATTTCAAGCTCTTATGATCTGTATAAATCTCAAAATTTTCCCCATATAAATAATGCCTCCATATCTTCAAAGCGAACACTATAGCTGCTAGTTCTAAATCATGCGTTGGGTAGTTCAATTCATGGTAGTTCATAGGCTATGACCTTGCCATGCTGCATCAAAACACATCCCAGTCCTTTGTGAGATGCATCACTATATACCGTAAAACCATCCGATCTTGTCGGTATAGTCAAGATTGGAGCCGAGGTCAATTTCCTTTTAAGCTCCTAGAAACTCCTTTAGCATTCCACATTCCATTCAAACTTCACGTTCTTCCGAGTCAATTTTGTTAAAGGACCTGCCAATCGTGAAAATCCTTCAATAAACCTTCTATAATAACTAGCCAGTCCTAAGAAACTCCGTATTTCAGTGGGTGTTGTCGGTCTCGGCCAATTTATTACCATTTCAACTTTCGCCGGGTCCACTGCAATTCCTCCTCCTGATACTACGTGCCCTAAAAATATTATCTAGTCCAGCCAAAATTCACACTTGCTAAATTTGGCATACAGCTCATGCTCTCTCAGAGTTTGCAAAAGTATCCTCAAGTGTTGTTCATGCTCTTTAGGCCCTCTCGAATATATCAGAATGTCATCAACAAAAATAATCACAAACTGGTCTAAATAAGGCTTAAATACCCTATTCATTAGATCCATAAATGCAGCCGGTGCATTGGTTAATCCAAATGGCATAACAAGGAACTCGTAGTGTCCATAACGAGTCCTAAACGTAGTCTTAGGAATGTCTTCTTCCTCTGGAAATACATCTTGAAATTCATTAACTACCCGAATTTCATCAAGCTTAGGTTCTTCCTTAGTATAATCTTTAACCATGGCCAGGTACCCTTGACATCCTTTGTCAAGTAACGCACGGGCTTCTATTGCTGAAATAAGTGCTATAGATAGGTTGGTTTGACCTCCCAAAAATTTACAACTAGACTGATCAGGTAAAATAAATTGAATCACTTTTCTATAGCAATCCATTTTGGCCTGATACTTATGAAGCCAATCCATTCCTATGATAATATCAAAATCATACATAGCCATTACGACCAAGTCTATTTCCATATCCTTTCCTCCCATTGTTATCTTACAGTTTCCACACACCAGCGTAAACAATACCACATTCTTTAAAGGTGTAGAGACACAAAGAGGCGTCTCAAGAGACTTAGTTTCTATTTTACTCAACTGTCTATACCTTTCAGACACAAATGAATGCGTAGCACCCGTATCAAACAATGCATATGCCTTTTTATCATTTATAAGGACCGTACCTGAGATAACATTCCTGGAAGCTTCCGCTTCCTCTTGAGTGATAACATATACTCTTCCTTGTGCTGGTGACCTTTGAGAATTCCTTGGTAGGTTTGGTCTAATAGCACTCTGCTGTGTCTATCGCACCAAGCCAACACTCACTTGCGACCTTTCTTGTGGGCAGTTTCTCTTAAGATGACCTGTTTGTCAATAACCATAACATCTCATTCGTCCATTGCAGGGACCTGGGCCATGTCGCCCATCACACTTTCGACATTCTTCATTTTGATAAGGTGCTTTTCCTAGATTCAGGCCATCCCTGCCTCTTCCAAAATTCCCGAAATTGCCCTTCTTCTTAGACTCCCAGCTCTGACCTTGACCTGTATAGGGTCTCTTACCCCTCCTCACATCACTAAAAGACGATTGTCTCTTATTCTCCGACTGTTCCCTTACTAACTCCTGCTCCACCAACTGTGCCCTTTCATAGATCTCATTATAATCTCTTATGTTCAAAGGCACCAGTTGTTTCGTGATATCAGTTCTCAACCCTTGAATTTATCGGGTCGGTACAACCAAAAAGAAAAGCCAAGATTTTTAACTAAACTTAGCCACAACTCAAAAGAAATCTTGACCCCCTATATCGATTACGTGTCATCCTCCATCTACAAGTGTCGGCTATCCTCAAAAAGTGTCAGCTCCCCACTCCTCACGCGGGCCATCACACCCACCCCGGTGCGTCGGGCGGTGGCGGCGGCAACATCCCCGCATCACTCCTTCACAGCGGACGTGGGTCGACAAGAACTCCAGGATGACCGGGCCCCCAGCCAGGCCCACATCATACATCACCAGCACACGAACCCGTACCAGGGATGGTGACACAATCCAGCTCCATACAATCGACCTCCACGTCAGATGGAAGGCCGTAAAATGTACCCCGCGTGACTGGAGGGAGAGGCATCTTTCTAATCTGAAATGTTAGTCCCCAAAGGGGTGAGTACAACCACTCAGCAGGTAAAAGATCCATTAAACTACTCAATGCATCACACAGAACAATCAAGGCATCACAAACAAAGCACATATCATTCATGCATCCAAGCATAACTTACCTTGCAGACATGCATATGTCATCATACCATATGTGCATACACCATCATGCACTCATCATCAAGCATTCATGCATATCCAAGCCTCATGTGCATATATTCCATGCACTCATACATATCATATCATACAGCCATGCATACATGTCACCATACCATGCATGATTCAATTTCAACTTTTTATCTTTCAATTGGGTCACCACATTTCTCTTTCCCGAGACCAGTGATTGCATCCCACATTTTATCGCTCGCACCCCACCTGGCATCGCGAGGAACCTCCGGCACACACCACCGGGCATCCGGCACCCCCACATCCCGGGCATCTGGCACTCCCCTTTCCGGGCATCCTGACACTTCCGGGGCATCGTCGGCTCACCCCTCTGACGGTATTCTCATTTATCATAACTCATATTCACAATTTATGTCTCAATATCAACATGGCACATGATGTGATGGCAACAAGGTCGATTTTCAGCTTTTGATTTTATATGTAATGCCAAGTATCATCACATGTGCAGCAAGATTTAATCACTTAACACAATACAATTTATGGGCTCATACATAACAAAATAGTCCATGCATTACGGCTTTTCAAATTCGCACAATTCAGCTTGCACAGTTTTAGAAAACATTTTCATTAAATACCCAAATGACCTTTAAAAATTATGAAATTCGAACATGTAATAGTCAAGACATAAAGGTATATATTTCATAAAGAACACTACACCAAAAGACCCTCATACAATTTGGTATAGACCAAGGATCACAGCACTACTATTCTAACAATTCAACTTGCACAGTTTTTGAAACATTTTTGGTTAAATAGGCAAATGAACTTCAAAAATTACGAAATTTAAATATGTTGTAGGGAAGACATAAATAGAGATATTTAATGAAGAACATATTGCCGAAAGAACCTCATACAAAACGATATAGCCCACGTATTGAAACTGACTAAGTCCGAATACATCAGATTACACGGTTTTAGAAACATTTCCGATTAAATACCCTAATGACCTTCAAAAATTATGAAATTAGACTATGTGGTAGTCAAGACCCTAAGGAAGATTTTTAATGAAGGAAAAAAAGTCAGATTCGTCCTAGGTTATTTAATATAGGTGGTTAAAACTTCTGTTCCTCATACCGAAATTTCCAGATCCAACTACCTCCGAAAAACCACGATTTTACGTACCTATTCTTGTTTTTTTTCTCTAAATTTTTGATATGTTAAACCTCAGGATTTCCTTTACATATTTTGTTAAGAAATCAAAGTGAAATTGCAACAAAAAGTTAGCCTTACAGTCCATGCATTCATCGAAGGTAGTTACCGAAATCTCCAGATTCATTCTCTCCAAAGAATAAATATTCCACCCACTTATACTTGTTCTTTTTGTCCCAAATTTGAGTATGTTATACTCCAAGAAGTCCTTAACAACTTTCATTTAGAAGTCACGGCCAAAATCCAACTCGAACATCACATGTAAGCCACTAGAACATCCAAGGTCGAGCTGTTTTCTCAAGAACAGTTTACTAGCCTCAAACACCACTCTTAAAACTTCAGCTTTTCACACCCTAAACATCCGAAATTTATCATCATTCAATCACACATACTAGGCACAACATGCAAGAGTAGATCAAGGATCCCACTTGCCTCTAAACCAAGCAAGCAACGAGCACAACGACGACGGGACACGGCGGCGACGGACGACGGACGCACGGCAGACGGTCGAACGGTCCTCCTCCTTCCTCTTTTCCTTTCTCCCTTTCTTCCTTTCTTCCTTCTCTTTCTCTCCTCTCTCTCTCTTTCTCGGACAAACTCCCTCTCTCTCTCCCTCTCTCTCGCTTAAACCGGCATCATCTTCCCCTAATTTTTCTTCCCCTCCATCATTAGCCATCATTAGGTCATGCATGGAGGACACTTGGCAATTTTCTTGGGACAAATGGGGGGAGGCATGCAACCGGATCCCCCCCTCCTTTGCACGTCGACAGCCCTTCATGGGCTTGGGCCAGCCATGGGCTGGCGGCAGCTCTCCTCCTTGGACTTCGTGGGCCGGCCGAGAATGGGGTGAGGCAATGGGTTGGTTTGGGCCTTCAAATGTCCAGCCCATCCTCATCCTATTAATTCACCTAATCCTTAATTATATATACACCTAATTGAGCTTTATTATTCACCAAAACTTTGTGACCCAATTTAATAAATTCCAATCCATAACCCACATGGCCAAAAATAGAATTTCCTATCAAATAATTATCCACCAAAAGCTTGGCCAAAGTTTTAATGCAAGACATGAATTAGAGCACCCCTAATGATTGGCAAGAAATTCTAGGATGCCACATCCAGGCAACTCCTCAGGAAATACATCTTGAAATTCATTAACTACTCGAATTTCATCAAGCTTAGGCTCTTCCTTAGTATAATCTTTAACCATGGCCAGGTACCCTTGACATCCTTTGTCAAGTAACGCATGGGCTTCTATTGCTGAAATAAGTGCTATAGATAGGTTGGTCTGACCTCCCCAAAATTCACAACTAGACTGATCAGGTAAAATAAATTGGATCACTTTTCTATAGCAATCCATTTTGGCCCGATACTTATGAAGCCAATCCATTCCTATGATAACATCAAAATCATATATAGCCATTACGACCAAGTCTATTTCCATATCCTTTCCTCCCATTGTTATCTTACAATTTCCACACACCAGTGTAGACAATACCATATTCTTTAAAGGTGTAGAAACACAAAGAGGCGTATCAACAGACGTAGTTCCTATTTTACTCAACTGTCTATACCTTTCAGACACAAATGAATGCGTAGCACCCGTATCAAACAATGCATATGCCTTTTTATCATTTATAAGGATCGTACCTGAGATAACATTCTTGGAAGCTTCCGCTTCCTCTTGGGTGATCGCATACACCCTTCCTTGTGCTGGTGGTCATTGAGGATTCCTTGGTAGGTTTGGTCTAACAGCACTCTGCTGTGTCTGTCGCACCGAGCCAACACTCACTTGCGACCTTTCTTGTGGGCAGTTTCTCTTAAGATGACCTATTTTTCCACAACCATAACATCTCATTCGTCCATTGCAAGGTCCTGGGCCATGTCGCCCATCACACTTTCGACATTCTTCATTTTGATAAGGTGCTCTTCCTAGATTCAGGCCATCCCTGCCCCTTCCAAAATTCCTGAAATTGCCCTTCTTCTTAGACTCCCAGGTCTGACTTTGACCTGTATAGGGTCTCTTACCCCGTCTCACATCACTAAAAGATGATTGTCTCTTATTATCTGACTGTTCCCTTACTAACTTCTGCTCCATCAACTGTGCCATTTCATAGATCTCATTATAATCTCTTATGTTCAAAGGCACCAGTTGTTTCCTAATATCAGTTCTCAACCCTTTCAGAAACCTCTTAGCTTTCTCTTCTTGATCCTCAATTAGTCTAGGAGCATATCTAGACAGTTCAGAAAATCTTGCCTCATATTGATCCATTGTCAACTCTTTTTGTTCTAACTGAACAAATTCTGTAATTTTCTTGTCCTTAGCACAGTCAGAAAAATGCTTTCTATTGAAAGCTTTGACAAACTCGTCCCAATTAACATCAGTACCTGGTGGAAAGCTTGTGTCCCTTGAGGCTTCAGCCCTCGACGGATGATGACTTCCATATCGTACCATGATTTTCTTGCAGTTTCCAAGCATTTGCCTTAGGAAATATCTGTGACTCAATGTCTTCATTAAAAACAACAGCAACTAAGGAAAAATAAGTAACATAACCATGTTACTAGTACCTAAAAGCAACTCATAATAACTACTAGGGATCTACAAGTGAATACTCATCACCCGTTATTCAAAGTTACCCAACTATTCCAGTTAATATCCTATGGTGTGCATTGTCATCATGTTCCTCATTTTCCAAATGAGGCTCCTTATCACTCCAATCTATAACCATTGCTCTGATACCAACCCGCCTGTGGCACCCCCAAACAACTAAGGTCGCCACAGATACCTATCGCTCCACCTAATGAATATCAGTTACATCTCTTTGTTTCAGGATTAAAGAAGAACCGTAGTTCGTGGGTTTTTTTTTTTTTTGAAAACGGTCCCAGCGCAGCTTATTAGCGGAAGCATAGGGAAGTCTCACCATTTCTCCCTCCAATAACCATAATGCAATGCACACCAACTACGCACCATAAGAAAAGATAAAGTCGAGCCACTTTTATTTACATTTTCATGATGGATTTCTCAGGTCGGTACAACCAAAAAGAAAAGCCAAGACTTTTAGCTAAACTTGGCCACAGCTCAAAAGAGAGATCTCGACCCCCTATATCGATCACGTGTAATCCTCTATCTCTAAGTGTCGGCTATCCTCAAAAAGTGTCAGCTCCCACTCCTCACGTGGGCCATCACACCCACCCCGGTGCGTCGGGCGGTGGCGGCAGCAACAACATCCCCCGCATCACTCCGTCACGGCGGACGTGGATCGACAAGAACTCCTGGATGACCAGGCCCCCAGCCAGGCCCACATCATACATCACCAGCACACGAACCCGTATAAACGTCAAACCAGGGATGGTGACACAATCCAACTCCATACAATCGACCTCCATGTCAGATGGAAGGCCGTAAAAGGTACCCCGCGTGACCGGAGGGAGAGGCATTTTTCTAATCTGAAATGTTAGTCCCCAAAGGGGTGAGTACAACCACTCAGCAGATAAAAGATCCATTAAACTACTCAATGCATCAAACAGAACAATCATGACATCATAGTAGAGTACATATCATTCATGCATCCAAGCATAACTTACCTTGCAACCATGCATATGTCATCATACCATATGTGCATACACCATCATGCACTCATCATCAATCATTCATGCATATACCATCATGCCATAGGTGCATATACAACCATGCACTCATCATCAAGCATTCATGCATATCCATGCCTTATGTGCACATACCACCATGCACTCATACATATCATATCATACAGCCATGCATGATTCAATTTCAACTTTTTATCTTTCGATTAGATCACCACATTTTTCTTTCCCGGGACCAATAATTGCATCCCACATTTTATCGCTCGCACCCAACCTGGCATCGCGAGGAACCTCCGGCACACACCTTCGGGCATCCGGCACCCCCACGTTCCGGGCATCTCGTATCCCAACTGGCATCACGAGGTATCCCCTCGGCACATACCTCCGAGGCTTCCAGTACCCCCACATTCCTGGCATCTTGAAACTCCCGAGGACATCCGGCACCCCCACATTCTGGGCATCCGACACTCCCTTCCGGGCATCCCGACACTCCCTGGGCATCGTCGGCTCACCCCTCCGACGGTATCCTCATTTATCATAATTCATATTCACAATTTGTGTCTCAATATCAACATGGCACATGATGTGATGGCAACAAGGTCAATTTCAGCTTTTGATTTTATATGTAATGCCAAATATCATCACATGTACAGCAAGATTCAATCACTTAAAACAATACAATTTATGGGGCTCATACAAAACAGAATAGTCCATGCATTGCAGCTTTTGAAATTCGCACAATCCAGCTTGCACAGTTTTAGAAAACTTTTTAATTAAATACCCAATTGACCTTCAAAAATTATGAAATTCGAACATGTAATAGTCAAGACATAAAGGCAGATATTTCATGCAGAACACTACACGAAAAGACCCTCATACAATTCGGTATAGACCATGCATCACAGCACTACTATTCTAACAGTTCAACTTGCACAGTTTTTGAAACATTTTTGGTTAAATGGGCAAATGAACTTCAAAAATTACGAAATTTGAATATGTTATAGGGAAGACATGAAGAGACATATTTCATGCAGAAGAAATTTCTGAAAGAACCTCATAAAAAACGATATAGTCCACGCAATGCAACTTACAAAGTCCGAACACATCAGATTGCACAGTTTTAGAAACAATTCCGATTAAATACCCAAATGACCTTCAAAAATTATAAAATTCGACTATGTGGTATTCAAGATCCTAAGGTAGATATTTCATGCAGACATAAAAGTCCGATTCATCCTAGGTAATTAAATATAGGCGGTTAAAACTTCTGTTCCTAGTACCGAAATTTCCAGATCTAACTACCTCCAAAAGACCACGATTTCACCTACCTATTCTTGTTTGTTTTCTCTAAATTTTTGATATGTTAAACCTCAGGATGTCCTTTACATCTTTTGTTAATAAATCAAAGTGAAATTTCAACAACAAGATTGCCTTACAGTCCATGCATTCATCAAAGGTGGGTACCAAAATCTCAAGATCCAGACTTTCCAAAGAATAACGATTTCACCCACTTATACTTGTTTTTTTTTTTTCCCAAATTTGAGTATGTTATACTCCAAGAAGTCCTTAACAACTTTGAAGTCAAAGCCAAAATCCAACTCGAACATCACATGCAAGTCACTAGAACATCCAAGGTCGAGCTGTTTTCTCAAGAACAGTACACTAGCCTAGAACATCACTCTTAAAACTTCAATTTTTCACATCCTAAACATCCGAAATTTGTCACCATTCAATCACACACACTAGGCACAACATGCAAGAGTAGATCAAGGATCTCACTTGCCTCTAGACCGAGCAAACAGCGAGCAGAACGGCGAGACAACGGCGGAGACGAACGGTGGCGCACGGCGGACGATCGACGGACGGTCCTCCTCCTTCCTCTCTTCCCTTCTTCCTTTCTTCCTTCTCTTTCTCTCTTCTCTCTCTCTCAGACGAACCCTCCTCTCTCTCTCCCTCTCTCTCTCTCACTTAAACCGGCCACTTTCCCTCTAATTTTCTTCCCCTCCATCATTAGCCATCATTAGATTATGCATGGAGGACACTTGGCCATCACCATGGGACAAATGGGGGAGGCATGCAACCGGACTCCCCCCTCCTTCGTACGACAACAGCCCCTCATGGGCTTGGGCCAGCCTTGGGCCGGGCAACTTCTCCTCCTTGGGCTTCGTGGGCCCGTCGAGAAGGGGGTGAGGCTATGGGCTGGTTTGGTCTTTAAATGTCCAGCCCACCCTCATCCTAATAATCCACCTTAAACCTTAATTATATAAACACCTAATTGAAATTTATAATTCACAAAAATTTGTGACCTAATTTAATAAATTCCAACCCATAACTCACATGGCCAAAACTAGAATTTTCCTATCAAATAATTTGCCACCAAAAGCTTGGCCAAAATCTCAATGCAAAACATGAATTAAAGCACCTCTAAGGATTGACAAGAAGTTCTAGGATGCCACAATTAGGGCTGCATTCCCACACAACCCGACTCGCCGACAGTGCCTCGTGGTGCGACAAGGTCCGGACACGACGGGGCTCTCACCCTCTCTGGCGCCCCCTTCCAGGGAACTTGGGCCCGGTCCGTCGCTGAGGACGCTTCTCCAGACTACAATTCAAACGCCGAGGGCGATCGATTCTCATGCTGGGCTCTTCCCGGTTCGCTCGCCGTTACTAGGGGAATCCTTGTTAGTTTCTTTTCCTCCGCTTATTGATATGCTTAAACTCAGCGGGTAGCCCCGCTTGACCTGGGGTCGTGTTGGTAATGAGCTGATTCGCTGAGCGTAAGATGAGCGGCACGCGCGACATTGATCATTAGGGTCTAATCAACCACCGAATGTCGTGGTGCTGATCGCTCCGACACTCGATTTTGGGCCAACGGGGACGTGGTCGTCGCGGGAGGCCATCGTACGCGCCCAAGTCCCACTCGCCCCGTTGAAAGGGCGGAGGGGATTAGGGGCAATGCCATGTGTGACACCCAGGCAAACGTGCCCTCGACCAAAGGTTTCGGGCGCAACTTGCGTTCAAAGACTCGATGGTTCACGGGATTCTGCAATTCACACCAAGTATCGCAGTTCGCTACGTTCTTCATCAATGCGAGAGCCGAGATATCCGTTGCCGAGAGTCATTATGAGTAATATGAGATTGCATGGCATCCCGCACGCACACCATGTATGGGGCGGCGGGAGAATCGCACTCTTGTTCAAGTTCCTTGGCGCATTCCGCGCCGGGGTTCGTTGTGCCGCCGAGGACAAAGACCGAGCGCCTTGAGGAGCCCGAGCCTGATCCTCGGCGTCGAGAGGGACGTCGGGCTGAGCCCGCCGTCCCCATTGAGTTTGTTACCGGTTCTCTGGTCATTCTGCTGGGCAGGATTCGACAATGATCCTTCCGCAGGTTCACCTACGGAAACCTTGTTACGACTTCTCCTTCCTCTAAATGATAAGGTTCAGTGGACTTCTCGCGACGTCATCGGCGGCGAACCGCCCATTCAATTGGTAGGAGCGACGGGCAGTGTGTTCAAAGGGCAGGGATGTAGTCAACGCGAGCTAATGACTTGCGCTTACTAGGAATTCCTCGTTGAAGACCAACAATTGCAATGATCTATCCCCATCACGATGAAATTTCAAAGATTACCTAGGCCTGTCGGCCAAGGCTATAGACTCGTCGAATACATCAGTGTAGCGCACGTGCGGCCCAGAACATCTAGGGGCATCACAGACCTGTTATTGCCTCAAACTTCCTTGGCCTAAGCGGCCATAGTCCCTCTAAGAAGCTGGCCGTGGAGATGTACATCCACATAGCTAGTTAGCGGCCGAGGTCTCGTTTGTTATCGGAATTAACCGGACAAATCGCTCCACCAACTAAGAACGGCCATGCACCACCACCCATAGAATCAAGAAAGAGCTCTCGCTATCAATCCTTACTATGTCTGGACCTGGTAAGTTTCCCCGTGTTGAATCAAATTAAGCCGCAGGCTCCACTCCTGGTGGTGCCCTTCCATCAATTCCTTTAAGTTTCAGCCTTGCGACCATACTCCCCCCGGAACCCAAAAACTTTGATTTTTCATAAGGCGCCGGTGGAGTCCTAAAAGCAACATCCGCCGATCCCTAGTCGGCATTGTTTATGGTTGAGACTAGGACGGTATCTGATCGTCTTCAAGCCCCCAACTTTCGTTCTTGATTAATGAAAACATCCTTGGAAAATGCTTTCGCAGTTGTTTTTTTTGGTAAAGGTAAGAAATGTATTGATTTTGCAAAATAATTACAGAGGGGAAGCCTAGCACCAACAAGACAAACACTCAAAAGGACCGAAGTCAAGGGAGAGTGTAAGGGTACCATGGGATCCAAAAAGAGAACCAAAAACCTAAGCAACAAAAGACAAAGCCAAAACTAGACAACCCTCCATCAATCAAAGATAGACGGGCTCAAGCCCCAGCTCTGTTGCAGCCTTCTGTTCTTAAGAGTGTCCACAACATGCTTCAGAGTCGAAGATTTGTCCTTGATGGCCTTCTGAAGATGCATCTTCATCGCCGGGATGAAAAGAGCCTGATTACGGAAGATGATATTGTTTCGCTCCTTCCAGATAATATAACAAAGGGCTCCAAAACTAAACCGGGCCAACGTACTATAAAAGCTTTTATCCGAGAAGCGTTTAGCCGCCCAATCTAAGTTCTGAAGCCACGAATTGTTGCGCCAAGACACATTAAACTTAGCAGCCCAATAAGATGCAAGATTGCCAGGGATTTTACAAGCAAAAAACAAATGATCCACTGAGTCCGGTCTGCAAGAACAGAAAGGACAAATAGCTGAAGAAAGCCTACCCACAGAAGCTAGCAAAACTTGCGTCGGTAACCTGTTGCGGGTGATAAGCCATAAATGGGTTTGGTATCTCGGCGGCATGGAAGAACTCCATACGAAGGACGACTAGGGGACTACGTTCCCTTTGGGTCTCAATATTTCCCACGCAGAAGCCGTGGAGAACCTGCCCGAGGGGTGCCGTATCCACTGGAAACGGTCTTCTCGATGGGTGAATGCGGGTAAGGGATCCCACCATCCAGCCATTATATTGATGACATACCAGCCCCAAGGCGTCAAAAAGCATCAAAGAATGAAGCAACCCGAGATATGCCTGACCGATAGATATCCTGATTAGAAAATGACCGATAAGGCGGCCCATTGATGTGCCAAGGATCAAACCAAAACGAAACCGACCTACCATTTCCGATCTCCCATCTAAAGTGATGTTGATACAAATCCCGAAGGCGGAGGAGCTTTTTCCAAGCCCATGAGCAACAAGTCGGGACAGGAACCACCTAGAAATTCTTGCGGTTTAAGAAAGTGGTGTGAATCCACTTGCACCAAAGGGATTCCTTGTCGGAGAAGAGAATCTAGATATGCTTCAACATCGAGGCCACATTGTTTTCCTTTAACGATCGAATCCCAAGGCCTCCTTCCTCTCTCGGCAAACATATATCAACCCAGGAGACTTTGGCTCCCCCCGACCCCATCGCGAGCCCTTTCCACAGAAATTGACGCAAATACGATCCAACACCGCACACGGAAGGAAGAAAACACTTGCCCAAAAGACTTGAATTGAATGGAGCACCGATTTAATAAGCTGAAGTCTACCGGCAAACGACAAAAATCTATGCGTCCAAGATTGGACCCGAGCAGTTATTGCATTTACTAAAGCAACACAATCCGCCTTTCCTAACCTTGCTGATATAACCGGGACTCCAAGGTACCGAAAGGGGAGAGTACCAACCTGGAATCCAAGCTTGTTCAAGATGTCATTCCGAAGATTAGGCGATCCTCCGGATAAAAATACCTCACTCTTGCTCAAGTTCGGGACCAAACCACTCCAGGCAGAAAAGGAATCAATCCCAGCCTTCAAAAGCTCCACGGAGGCCATGCTTGCTTCCGAGAATAATAGCACATCATCAGCGAAGAAAAGGTGCGAGAGTCTAGCTGATTTACACCGCCAAAAGAACCGGAACGAGGGGTGGCCGGTTTGGGCATCCAGCAAACCCGTAAAAACTTCCATCACTAAAGTGAAAATATACAGTGACATTGGGTCACCTTGGTGAATACCTCTCCCACTAGCAAAAAATCCATGAAGCTCACCATTTAACGATATGGAGAACTTAGGGGAACGAATGCAGGCCATAATGCGATCAATAAACACCTGCGTAAAACCGAACGCCTGCATACAAACTTCAATAAACTCCCAATTCACCGTATCATATGCCTTCCGAAAATCAACTTTTATAGCACATTTAGGCCGATAAGGGTCATGGTGGAAACCGCTAAAAAGCTCCTGCGCAAGCAGAATGTTGTCGCTGATATGCCTTCCCTTAACAAAAGTGTTTTGAGGCAAACTAATGATACTAGGCAGAACATG
>CM027847.1:14187863-14215363 GCA_016097595.1 Eucalyptus pumila
CATTCATGCATATATCATCATGCCATATGTGCACATACCACCATGCACTCATCATCAAGCATTCATGCATATATCACCATGCCATATGTGCACATACCACCATGCACTCATCATTAAGCATTCGTGCATATATCACCATGCCATATGTGCATATACCACCATGATTCATATCATCCATGCTATCAAGCATACATCACCATGAGATCCATTCATGCCTTCATGATCGCATTTTCAATATCAAATAGCATTAATTTATTTTCATAAGCAGATCATGCATCATGTCATATGCATATGCCCATGCACATGATTCATTTTCAATTCTTATCTTTCACAAGGATCTCATCAATTTTTCTTTCTAGGGACCAATGTTTGTATCCCACAATTTATTGCTCGCATCCAACCAGGCATCGCGTGGAACCTCCGAGCATGTATTCAAAATACAACCGGGCATCCGGCCCCCCCACATTTCGGGTATCTCGCATCCCAACTAGCATCAAGAGGTATCCCCCCCCGGCACACACCTCCGGGGCTTCCGGGATTACGTACCGACATACCACCAGGCACTCCCCCTGGAATTACTTACCGTATACCACTAGGCATCTCGAAACTCCCGAGGACCCTCCGGAATTATGGCACTAGGCCACCAGGCATCTGGCCCCCCACATTCCGGGCATCCCGACACTCCCGGGGCATCGTCGGCTCACACCTCCGATGGTCTTGTTACTATCTCCATTTACATTTATACATGTACCTCAATTTCAACATGGCATTTGATGCATCAATATCAAGAGTCTCAACCAACTTTTCATGCCATATAACATGCCATATGCCATCACATATGTAGCAAAATGCATTCCATCACATGGATAAATTCATTTATTTTTCGTAACACATCAATTTGTTTTTTTTTTGAATAAATCAGAATGCATTCCTCCAATTAAAATTCCAGAAAAATTAGTAAATGGCATTAATAAATTCTGAAAATTTGACACATCATAGACGAGATCTAGAGGCATTTATCTCATGAAGAACACAACACCACCAGAATTTCATACAAAACAGAATAGTCCATGCATTACAGCTTTTGAAATTCGCACAATCCAGCTTGCACAGTTTTAGAAAACATTTTAATTGAATATCAAAATTACCTTCCAAAATTATTAAATTCGAACATGTGATAGTCAATACATAAAGGCAGAT
The DNA here is from genome assembly GCA_016097595.1 of Eucalyptus pumila. Taxonomy (NCBI): domain Eukaryota; kingdom Viridiplantae; phylum Streptophyta; class Magnoliopsida; order Myrtales; family Myrtaceae; genus Eucalyptus; species Eucalyptus pumila. The sequence goes on from CM027847.1 coordinate 14,189,064, forward strand.
ATTTCATGAAGAACACTACACCAAAATATCACTATATAGTTCAATACAGACCACGCATCACAACACTACTAATTCTGTCCGTTCCACTTGCACAGTGTTTGAAACATTTTTGGTTAAATAGGCAAATGAACTTCAAAAATCACGAGATTTGAATATGTTGTAGGCAAGACATAAACAAAGATATTTTATGCAGAACACTTTTCCAAAAGAATCTCATACAAATGATATAGTCCATGCATTGTAACTTACAAAGTCCGAACACATCATATTGCACAGTTTTAAAAACATTTTTGATTAAATACCAAAATGACATTAAAAAATTATGAAATTCGACTATGTGATATTCAAGACCCTAAGGTAGATATTTCATGAAGGCATCAAAGTAAGATTCGTCCTAGGTAATTAAATATAGGCGTTTAAAACTTCTGTTCTTAGTACCGAAATTTCCAGATCTAACTACCTCCGAAAAACACGATTTTCGCCTACCTATTCTTGTTGGTTTTCTCTAAATATTTGATATATTAAACCTCAGGATGTCCTTTACAACTTTTGTTAAGAAATCAAAGTGAAATTTCAACAAGAAAGTTACTTTACATACCACGAAACCACTGAAGGTCATCACAACGAATTCCAGATCTAGTCTCTCCAAAGGAAAATCGTTTCACCAAGAAATACTTGTTCGTTTTATCTCAAATTTAATTATGTTATTCTTCAAGATGTTCTATACAACTTTCATGAAGAGGTCGAAGTAAAATTCCAAATAAAAAGTCACATGCAACACACGAAATCACCAAGAGGTCAACAAAACAGTTTCCAGATCTTATGTTTTCGTAGGAAAAGGGTTTCACCCCTCAATACTTGTCCATTTTGTCTCAAAGTTTAGTATGTTATACTTAAATATGTTCTCTACAACTTTCATGAAGAGGTCGAAGTGAAATTCCAAATAAAAAGTCGCATGCAACCCCCAAACTCATGAACAGTCAGGCTGGTTGTTTTCCAGAAACAGCATGCAAGGCCAACAAACCTCTCCCCAAAGCTCCGAAATTTCATCACTTACCACAACCAAGATTTATCATCTTCTACACACACTTTACAGCAAGCAAAGGGTAGGTTTTAGGACTCTACTTGCCTTAGATTCAAGCACAAAACAGCAGCAAACAGAGGCAAAGCAGCAACGAACGGCAGACGAACTCTCTTCCTTCTTCTTCGCATGGCCTCCTCCTCCTCTCTCAGTTTCCCTCTCTCACTCTCTCGACAGCTCTCTCTCTCTCGCTCACCAAAACCGGCCACTCTCCCTCTCTTAATTTCCCTTTCCTTTAATCATTTGCAATGATTGAAAGCTGCATGTGGCTGCCCAAGATGGCCAATGGGGGCAGCCACACTTGGCAACTAGGGAAGAACACTTGGCAATTTGCCATACAAGAGGGGCTCCATCCGGCTGGACTTGGGGCCAGCTTGGTCGACGGCCCAATGGGCTTCATGGGCCTGGCTTTGGGCCGAAGTGGTGGGGGTCTTGGGCTGGGTTTTTGGGCTAGCTTGGCCTAAGAATTTCAGCCCACTAACCTTTTAATAATCTATTAACATTTTCCACTTAAATAAATACCTAACTTGCAAAAATAATAAGGCCATAAAACTTGCAATCACAAATCCATAAATTCCAATTTATAATACACATGGCCAATGATAGAATTTTCTTTTCTATCACATAATTATCCATTAAAAGCTTGGCCATAAATCTTATTGCAAATATATGGATTAAATGGCTGTAAAATAACTTGATGGTACTTCCATCACCTATTCATAGACTTTAATGTAACTGGAGGTCGTCATGAATTTTGGGATGCCACACTTTTTGATCGGCCAGAACCTATTTCGAGGATCATTGAACGTTATTATGACTCATTCTTGACTCATTTCTATGCCCGTGACATGACTCATGCATCGCGCAACGATCGCCCGAAAATTGCCCGTGGCCTGTGAGCACCACTACCCCCCCCCCTAAAGAGCTTTAGGAGCATTTTTGCCCCCAGCAGGAGCAGACATTCACAATGTTTGAGTAGGCACCACCCCTCTAAAAAATTGTAGAAATTGAATTTTGATGAGATTTTTTGCAGCGATGCTTAGAAAAATGTGATCTAAATTATGGAAAAGTTAGAAAGAAATTTTGACGATCGGAAATACTTTTTTTTTATTTTTGGTATTTAAAAAATTGAGAAAATCCGGAAAATTAGAAAAAAATATTTGGGGCGTGGGAAAACCATTGGGGAGGCTATTTTATGACACACAAAAAAATTAGGAAGAAGAATGGATTCAATCGGACAAGAAATGATCGGTGAAGTTGCAACCGGACCATGGTCGGTCGGCACCGATTGATCCCAGTCGAGCGGGATCGATCCACGATCGATCCGCATGGTACAGGGATCGATCCCACTCGACTGGGACCAATCCATGCACCGATCGAATCAATCCACACGGCCGAGGCCCTCGATCGGGATCAATCCCGCTCGACCGAGATCGATCCATGATCGATCCGCACGGCCGAGGCCCTCGACCAGGACCGATCCCGCTCGACCGGGACTGATCCATGATCGATCCATGCACCGATCGGATCGATCCACACGGCCGAGGCCCTCGATCGGGATCGATCCCGCTCGACCGGGATCGATCCCGCTCGACCGGGATCGATCCATGATCGATCCACACGGTGCATGGATCGATCCGCACGGCCGAGGCCCTCGACCGGGATCGATCCCGCTCGACTAGGGATCGATCTGTACGGTGCAGGGACTGATCCCGCTCGACCGGGATCGATCCGCACGGTGCAGGGATTGATCCCGCTCGACCGGGATCGACCGGGGATCGATCCGCACGGTGCATGGATTGATCCGATCAATGCAAGGTCGATTCGCATGGTGCAGGGACCGATCCCGCACGACCGGGGATCGACCCATGATCGATCCGCACTATGCAAGAGTCGATCCACGATCGATCCCCGCGGCCGAGGCCCCCGACCATGACCGATCCCTACTCGACCGGGATCAATCCACGATCGATCGTGCCTGACCACGCGGTAGTCACATGCTTGTCTCAAAGATTAAGCAATGCACACGGCCAAGGCCCTCGACCGGGATCGATCCACGATCGATCCGGGCGATGCAAGGATCGATGCATGGATCGACCGGCACGGTGCATGGGTCGACCGAGATCGATCCGGATGGTGCATGGATCAACATCTGCATGGCGCATGGATCGATCCACACGATCCAAGGTCCTCTACCACGATCGATCACAAGGCTCGACTAGTAGTTCAGAGGTGAAATTCTTGGATTTATGAAAAAAAAAAAAAACAACTTACCAAATTTTTTGGTGCCATTTTACTTTTCACCAAAAAAAAAAACAACTTACCAAAAATTTCCGCAGTTGTTTTTCTTTTTTTTTTTGGTAAAAATTTTTTTCCGGCAGTTGGTTCGTCTCTCAACAATCCAAGAATTTCACGATCGATTCGCATGGTGAGGGGAACGCCCAAGGATTGAAGGATCGATCCACTCGATGCGGGATCGATTGGCATTCACCAGTAGTCATTTGCACAAAAGTCACGGCACGTTGGCCTTGTCATGACGGGACATATGTAAAGCAGTCTCAAGTCATGGCAAGTAGGCCAAGCACAAGTCATGGGTGCAGACACAACACTCGGAGCGTTTCGATTTCCTCTCATGCCGCTTATACATCGCTCAAGTCGTGGCATGTCGGCCGAACCAAGTCACATGCTCATGCCTGGAGCAGCACACACATACCCTTGTGTGCATGCACTCAAGTCGTGGAGCGTCGACCGTCTCAACTCATGTGCGCATTGGCCGTGTAAGCCTTAGGAGATATGTAAGCCTCCGATGATGCGGGGACTCCTCGATCTCAAGCAGTGGGTGCGAGAACTAGAGTGCTCGGGACTTAGGAGAAATCGGAGGGGCCTCACGGAGGACGGCGACCCTCGAGCTCGTTTTGAGGAAGAGGAATTTTGTTGGTTGGTTGTGGAGTTAAGGAGTTGGTGTGGCATCCTAAAATTTCATGACAACCCTTGGATACGCTATGAACCATCAATAGGTGATGGAAGTGCCATTGGATTATGAATCAGCCATTGAATCAATGAATTTCAACTAATTTAAGGCCGGGCATTGTAATGGACAATTGTTTGGATGGAGATGTGTCTACAAGTGACCCAAGGATTTTATTAAGGTGTAAATTGATATAGAAATCTTATTCTTGGGGGTGCACTTTATAAGTAGAATTTTATTGATTTAAATTACAAAGTTTTGTGACCTTATAAGCTGAAATTATGTGTTTATTTAATTGGGGATTAAATGGAATAGGAATAGGAGATGGTGAGCTGATTTTTAGGCCCAAAGCCCGTCCAACCAGCCCACGCAGCCCCCATTCGACCGGCCCATGAAGGCCCAAGACCGGCCCAAAAACTGAAGCCCATTAATCTTGCATGAGAGAATTGACAAGTGGCTTAGGAGACTTACCAAGTCTCATCTTGCATGGGAAAAATGCCAAGTGGCTAAGGGGTTTGGCCAAGTGGCATTTGCATGCAATCTAATGATTTCAAATCATTGCAAGAGGAAAGAAAAGAGAGGGAGAGTGGGCGGAGTGAGCGAGAGAAAGAGAAAGGGAGAGAGAGTGGTCGGCCAAGAGAAAGAAAGGAAGAGAGAAAGAGAGCGAGCGTGCGAGAGAAGAAGAGGAAGAAGGAAGAGCTCGTTCGCCGCCGTTCCTTCGCCGCCTTTGCCCGCCATTTTGTCGCTGTTTGTGCTTGAGTTTAAGGCAAGTGAAGTCCTAAAACCTACTCTTTGTATTGCTGTGTGTATGTGTAGTAGATGGCAAGTCTTGGTTGTGGTAGATGGGATGAAATTTCGGAGCTTTAGAGAGAGATTCGTTGGCCATGCATGCTGTTTCTGGAAAGACCAGTCCGACCATCCATGAGTTTGTGTGCTGCATGTGACTTTTTAGTCAGAATCTTGCTTTGGTTTCTTCATGAAAGTTGTAGAGAACACTTTGAAGAACAACATAATAAAATTTGAGGCAAAAAAAACAAGAAATGATCGGTGAAATGATTTTTCTTTGGAGAGACTAGATCTGGAATTCGTTGTGCTGACCTTCAGTGGTTTCGTGGTCTGTAAAGTAACCTTCTTGTGAAAATATCACTTTTATCTCTTAACAAAAGTTTTATTATACTTCTTGAGGTAGAACATATCAAAAATTTAGAGGAAATGAACAAAAATAGGTCGGTGAAATCGTTGTCTTTTGAAGAAACTGGATCTGGGAAAAACGCTGCTTCGACCTAGTATGATTTCGGGATTTTTATAGAATCATACAGTTAAAATTTGATCGTGTGTCCTTAATGAAAGTTGTAGGTAATATTCTGAGGAACAACATACTGAAATTTTAGAGTAAATGGACCAGTAATGACTAAGGAAACGATTTTTTCTTCAACACGGGTAGATCTGGAAAACAATACCCAGAATAGGAAAAGTAAATCGATTTTATCTTTTAATCCAGAACGAATTGGACTATGATTTCTTCATGAAACTTGTACTTCTAGGTCTTAAATACATATTTTCCAAATTTCATAATTTTTCGAGTTTATTTAAGGGTTTAATCGAAATTATTTTCAAAACTGTGCATGGATGATGTTAAAATCCTTTTTCGGTGATGGATGGACCTGTATGTATTCTGTGAAGCCTTGTTTGATATGGTGTTCTTCACGAAATGTGTTTTCTTAGATCTTATCTACAATGTGTTAAAGTTTCAGAATTAATTTCCATCGTTTACTAATTTTCCAGAATTTATCATAAACAGCACGCATTTTGTTTAAGCTGAAAAACTGTTCTATTTACAGGTTATTGAGTTGCTATATAAATTGTGATATCTTGGATTATCATTCGTGCAATGATGTGGTGACATTCATGCATATCATATGACATCAAAAGATTTATGGATTTTCATGAATTCAATGAAGTTTCTCAAAACCATTGCATCAAATAATATTTTTTCCCAATGCATATTATATGATTTTAAAAAGGCTGATTCCAATCATTGGCATTATTGCATCAAATGCCATGTTGAAATTGAGATACATGTGTGAATATAAATTGTGATAATAACAAGACCGTCGGAGGTGTGAGCCGACGATGCCCCGGGAGTGTCGGGATGCCCGAAATGTGCGGGTGCCGGATGCTCGGTTGTATTACGATACATGCTCGGATGTCCTCGGGAGTTTTGAGATGCCCGGTGGTATACGGTAAGTAATTTCAGGGGGAATGCCTGGTGGTATATCGGTACGTAATCCCGGAAGCCTCGGAGGTGTGTGCCGAGGGGATACCTCGTGATGCCAGTTGGGATACGAGATGCCTGGAATGTGGGGGTGCTGGATGCCCAGAGGTGTGTGCCGGGGGTTCCTCGCGATGCCAGGTTGGGTGCGAGCGATAAATTGTGGGATGCAAACATTGGTCCCTGGAAAGAAAAACTGATGAGATCCTTGTGAAAGATAAGATTTGAAAATGAATCATGTGCATGGGTGTATGCATATGGCATGATGCATGATCTGCTTATGAAAATAAATTAATGCTATTTGATATTGAAAATGCGATCATGAAGGCATGAATGGATCTCATGGTGATGTATGCTTGATAGCATGGATGATATGAATCATGGTGGTATATGCACGATGGCATGGTGAGATATGCATGACTGCATGGAGGTATATGCACATATGGCATGGTGATATATGCATGAATGCTTGATGATAAGTGCATGATGGTATATGCACATATGGTATGATGATATATGCATGTGTCACGGCCCGAAAGTTAGCATGTCCAAGAGATTTCCATGGCACGGGCGTGACACGTGATGAACCTCGACCTATATTCCCGAGATGTAAAGTATTCTCCTAGGGGCGGGTGATACTGTATTTGTACGCATACGATATAAATGCGAGTAGCTAGTAGTTGGCTATAAATGCCGGTGGTTGGTAGATGGAGAGGTGCAATCTCCACCGTTAGATCTAAGGGAGATCTACGGCTAGGGGTTGCCTTATACTTGTATATAAAGGGGTGTCCTCCCTCATTGTATTCTCATTCACAACATATATGAAAATCCAGAGCTTCTCTCTCATCAAGTGTTTCTCTCTCTAGAAGTTCGTTGTGAGTCGAGTGTGAAAGGCTGCTTAGGGGTAAAACCTTAAGGCCGCACGGGTGAATCGAGAGTTGATCGAGAGTTGATCGATCGTCCTGTGATAAGTGGTATCAGAGCTGATTTGCGATCCAAGCGCAAGTGCAATGGCTGATCCACGATCTGATGAGGCGTTGGTCTTGGGTGATGACTGCGCTGATCGTGGGCGGAATGCCGAGAAGGGCGGTGCCCGAGGGAAGAAGACCCGTGGTGGTTCAAAGGAGCCTGTGGGGGATCTTGCACAACAGATGACGAAGCTAGAGTTGTTTGTCTCCGATGTCCAAGGATCGGTTGATGACCTGACCCAGACCGTGGACGGAGTTGACGTCGGAAGAGAGGAGCTGGTTGCGGAAGTGCAAGAGCTCAAGACCGGCATGGGAGAACTCCGCCACGAGTTGCTGGGGACCATACAGGAGGAACTAGCACAACGGTACGAACCCTTGGAGGCCACGATGGTGGCCATGCGCGCGGAGATTGCGGAGCTTTCGGGTAAGCTCGCTGAAGCACAAGCTGCACGCGTGAACGGTGTCATCACGATGCAAGGTCCACGGGTGGACACGCCAAAGCCAAAGGAATTCCGGGGCTCGCGGGTGGCCAAGGACGTGGACAACTTTCTGTGGTACATGGAGCGGTACTTCCAGGCCATGGGAATCAACGACGACTAGACTCGGGTAAACACTGCATCGATGTATTTAGCTGATAGTGCATTGTTGTGGTGGCGTCGTTGGTCGGATGATAAGTGTGGGAATCCTATCACGACCTGGAATGGTTTTGTCGAGGAGTTCCGACGGAACTACTTCCCCGCTTACGCAGAAGAGGAAGCTCTTGATGAGCTGAAGCGTCTCGAGCAGAAAGGCGGTGTGCGCGACTACATCAAGCAGTTCTCGGAGTTGCTACTCCAAATTCCCTCGATGAATGAAGTCGAAGCGTTTCACCAGTTCATGGGTGGTCTCAAGCCATGGACAAAGCAAGAGCTAAAGCGGTACAACGTGGGGGATCTTACTACGGCCATGACCGTAGCCGAGTCACTCGTGGAGTACAAGGCGTCGCCTTCCACATCCCGATTGGACTCTCGTCCTAGGGACAAAGCCACTGGTGGGGGAGATCGGGGGAGATATAACCGCTCGACCGGAGGCAAACCACCGGTTAACCAACATAAGGCTCATGCGGGGCCAAGTGGTGGAGGACAAAGGAAGGTACGCTCGTATAGCTGTTTCTTTTGTGATGGTCCGCACATGGCGCGGGATTGCCCGAACAAGGCCAAGTTGGCCGCTCTTTGCAAAGAGGACGAGCCTAGGGAGGAAGCGCGGTTGGGATCGCTGCGACTCCTTAGCACGATCAAGGCCAAGAAGGCGAAGGAGCCTAAGGGCTTGATGTTTGCGGACGTGAAGATCGGAGTGACCACGATGAGTGCACTCGTGGACACGGGGGCATCCGACATCTTCATCTCGGAGGAAGCCGCGAAGAAACTTAACCTACGGGTTGAGAAAGGAGCAAGTTGGCTCAAAACCGTGAACTCAAAAGAAGTCCCTGCGATCGGGGTTGCAAAGGACATGGAGCTACAACTCGGATCATGGAGAGGCAAGGAGACTCTAGAGGTAATTCCACTTGACGACTACGATATTGTCATTGGAATTAAATTCCTAGATAGAATCCATGCTGTTGTAGTTCCCTTTGCGGAATGTATATGCGTGTTGGACAAGAGTAGTCAATGCGTGATTCCGGTTCACCGTGAGTCGGATCGTGATCGGAAGATGATCTCGACCATACGACTCACCAAAGGAACAAGGAAGGGAGAGGTGACCTTCCTGGCGACCTTGAGGATTGAGGACAACGAGGGTGAAGGGAAGGAAGTCCCGACGGAAGCAACCCAAGTCCTCGACTCGTTCAAGGATGTCATGACTTCGGAGCTGCCGAAGAAGCTGCCACCCAAGAGGGAGGTGGATCACCGGATCGAGCTTGTGCCTGACACTCGACCGCCTGCCATGGCGCCCTATCGTATGGTGCCACCCGAGTTGGAAGAGTTGAGGAAGCACCTCAAGGAGCTGCTCAATGCGGGTTATATACGTCCGTCCAAAGCTCCGTTCGGTGCGCCGGTCCTGTTCCAAAAGAAGCACGATGGGTCACTCCGGATGTGCATCGATTACCGGGCGCTGAACAAGCTGACCGTGAAGAACAAGTACCCGATCCCGCTCATTGCGGATCTCTTTGATCAACTTGGGGGAGCTCAGTGGTTCACCAAGCTGGATCTCCGATCGGGCTACTACCAAGTTCGGATCGCTGAAGGGGACAAGCCGAAGACAGCCTGCGTAACCCAATATGGATCCTACGAGTTCTTGGTGATGCCGTTCGGCCTGACCAACTGTGACACCCCGAACCCTTCGCAGGTCATCATCAGCGCCGATGTTACACTTCATTACCTTTTTCCTATCTTGTACTTAGAACAAGCGTCATTAATCACAGGCATTTTTTTTTTTTAAACGATCGGTCCCAGCGCGACTCATAGCGGAAGCAAATTAAACATCACCATCTATCCCCCTACCAATCCATGATATCAATACACACCAAATAAACATCGATTTCATAAACAACTTCGACACTTTGCTTACATACATATATAGCAAGATGGGATTCCCTTCGGGTCGGTACAAAACAAGAAAAGCTAGGACTCTGCCATGTCCTACCTAAAATCTCAAAAAGAAACTCTCGACCCTCAACATCATACGAGCACAAAAATCCCCCATCGAAAGTGTCGACTATCTACATCAAAAAGAGATCTAGCTCCTACTCATCGCGCGCGCGGGTCTCACACCCAACCCGGTGCATCAGGCGGTGGCGGCGGCAACATCCCTCGCATAGCTCCATCCCGACGAACGTGCACAGAAATGAACTCCTGAATGACAGGGCCCCCAGCCGGGCCTATGTCGTACATCACTAGACAACGTACTCGAATAAAAGTCAGTCCGGGAACAGAGGGACAATCTATCTCCACACACTCGACCTCTACATCGGACGGTAGATCGTAAAACACCCCCCCGCGAGACGGCAGGTAGCGGCATACTGCTAATCTGAAATGTTATCCCCAAAAGGGGTGAGTACAACCACTCAGCAGATAGGGAAATCCAATAACAACTCAATGCATCATACAAATCACACATGCATAGCAGGCATAACTTACCTTGCAGCCATGCGCATACTATCATGCATCATCGTGCCTTATCATCATGCATATTATCATGCATATCATGCCATGGGTGATCATCATATCACATCACATATCATCATCATCATCATCATCATGCATATCATCATGCATATCATTATCATGCATATCATGCCATGGGTGATCATCATATCACATCACATATCATCATCATCATCATCATCATGCATATCATCATGCATATCATGCCATGGGTGATCATCATATCACATCACATATCATCATCATCATCATCATCATCATCATCATGCATATCATCATGCATATCATATCATGGGTGATCATCATATCACATCACATATCATCATCATCATCATCATCATCATCATCATCATGCATATCATCATCATGGGTGATCATCATTATTTCACATCACATATCATCATCATCATCATCATCATCATCATCATCATGCATATCATTATCATGGGTGATCATCATTATTTCACATCACATATCATCATCATCATCATCATCATCATCATCATCATGCATATCATTATCATGGTTTAATTTTCATCTTTATCTTTCAATTTTGATCACCACATCACCCATTCATCAATCTCATCATCAACCCTTCGGGCAGAAACCTCCGACAGGGCTCCCGGCAAACTCAGCCATCCCATGGCCACTGGGCTTCCGGCCCCCCACATTCCGGGCATCTCGCATCTCAACTAGCATCACGAGGCATTCCCTTCGGGTAGAGACCTCCGACAGGGCTTCCGGCCTTTACCCTTCTAGCCAGGCATCCCGCACCCAAATCCTGGCATCGCGAGGCATTCCCTTCGGGCAAAGACCTCCGACAGGGCTTCCGGCCCCCCACATTTCGGGCATCCTGAATCTCCCAGGGAATTCCGGCAATGTATCTATACATTCCGGCCATCATCCTCCACCGCAACCACTTCCTCATTTACCATCATCCACATATACCATTTCTTTATCTCAATTTAACATGGCAATTGGCATGGTATCAAACAAATCACACTTGACATGGAATTCACACTTGCATCTCAATTCATATGTCATACACATGCCAAAACTTTATCCCATACACATCTCAATTCAATACATGTACAAGGACCATGTCATACGCATACCAAGACTTTATCACATATGCATCTCAATCCAATACATGTGCAAAGACCTCATCACACATATGCCACACAATTAGAATTGACTCCATGGCCAAATAAAAATCCATTTTATTTTATTATTATTTTATTATTTATTTATTTATTTATTTATTTTATTATTTAATATCAATAAATTCCCAAAATTACATAAATCCAAGAAATTATTAAACAAACCCATAGGATGATATTTACTTGCAAAATTCATGGCCAATATGAAATTTTTACCAAATTCCACAATTTTCCAAAACATCCTATGATTCTCGGATTTAAACCAAATGCACAGTTTCCGAATAAATTCAATTAAAATATCCATTCGGCCTCCAAAAATTACGAAATTTTACAGGGTGATAACCAAGACATTTTCGTGCATCTTTCATGGATAACCAAGACATTTTCGTGCATCTTTCATGAAGAACTCCAAGTCAAATTCCTTATATATTATTTTATTCAACCTCACGAAGCTTCTGGAACCCTTACCGCATCGTCCAGAATACACATCTCCGAAATATTAAGATTTCACCCATCTATTCTCTTTAGTTTCTTCTGAAATTCGGATATGTTATGTATAAAGGTATTCTTTACAAGTTTCATGAAGATATATAGGTCAAATAACCAAAGTATGGTCACCATTTAAGTCCATCAAGTCTCGGGTGTCTCGGAACACATCACCAGAATCGTCGTCTCCAAGATCTAGCCGATTTACTAGGATATACTGGTTAATTTCTCTTAAAATTTGAGTATATTGTATTTTAAGGTGTTACCTACAACTTTCATGAAGACATCGAAGTGAGATCTCCAACAGAAATCAACATGCAATCAAGAAATCAACAAGAGGTCAGTGAAGATTTCGCAGATCTGGGGTCTCCGTATAACAAGGCTTTAACCCCTCAAATCTCCATCATTTTTCACGAAATTTCAGTATGTTATATTACAAGATGTCAGCTACAACTTTTATGAAGACATCAAAGCCAAAATCGAACTCCAAACACACATGCAAGCTCAAACAAGTTACTGACTCACACAATCCGAACAAGAACGGTCACACGGCTTGAAAACAACCAACCCTTACCTCGGTTTCTTTCACAAACACACTCAAAACCGAACATGCAAAACCATATACACACATGCAAGAGAAGTTAAAGGACTCCACTTGCCTCTAAACTGAACTAGCGACGAGCACACGGCGGCGAATCGGGCGGCACACGGGCGGACGGACGGCGAGCAAACGGCGACTCCTTCCTCTCGGCTCCTCCTCCCTTTCTCTCGAACTCTCTCTCTCTCGCACACCTCCCTCTCGGCCAAATGAAGAAAAACTGGCCACTCTCCCTTCTCTCTCTCTTTTTATATCCCCATCTTCTCATGATTAGCAATCATGAGATTGCCTACAAACCACCCAATGCATGCTCTTGCCCCTTGCCACTTGTCATTTTTATTTTTAAACTTGATTGGGCTTGGGCTTTGGAGTTGGGCCATCCGGCCACTCCTCCTTGGGCTGGTCGACAGCCTTCTTGGGCTCTAATGGGCCGACTAGCTTGGCCCACCAAGCTTTAGGCTAATGGGCCCAAGGCTCATTTCGAAAATTAACTCCTTTTTCTCTTCTTTTTTTTTTTGAAATTCTTTTTATAAATATTCTTGAATTCCAATTTTCATCTTGGCCAAAGTCTTGGGATATTTTTAATTATTGAAATTTAATTTATGAATCATATGGCCAAGCATAGATTATTAATCTATTAAATTTAAATTTCCACAATCACAAGCACAAATCATCAAATTAAAAGACTAATGGCTAAAACGTAAGCCATGGAAATTCTACCACCTAATTAAAGACTTTAACACACCTTATGGCTTGGCTTTGAATTTCTGGGATGCCACAATTCTCCCCTCCTTAGAGAATTTCGTCCTCGAAATTCAAGCACTACTCGCGCCTTCTTTAAATAAATAGGGATACTTTTCCTTCATCTGATCCTCACTTTCCCATGTGGCTTCCTCCACATCATGATGTCGCCATAACACCTTAACCAATGGGATTTTCTTAGTCCTAAGAATTTGCTCCTTTCGATCCAATATCTGCATAGGCTCTTCGATGTACCTTACTCTCTCATCCATTTTGATGGCTTCATGATCGAGTATGTGACCAGGATCCGGCTGGTACTTCCTCAACATCGACACATGAAACACATCGTGCAGATTTCCTAACTTAGGAGGTAATGCTAAACGATAAGCTACATCCCCTATCCTTTCAAGAATTTCAAAAGGTCCAACAAACCTAGGTCTTAGCTTACCCTTCATCCCGAATCGAGATATTCCTTTCATTGGAGATACCTTAAGGAATACATGGTCTCCTACACTAAATTCCAAAGGCCTTCTACGTCTATCTGCGTAGCCTTTCTGCCTACTCGAGCTCTAAGTCTTTCTCTCGATAATATCGACGCTTCAGGCGGTAACTTGTACCGATCGAGTCCCGTCAACTTCCTTTCACCTACTTCACTCCAACAGACAGGAGTCCTACATCTCCTTCCATATAATGCTTCATAAGGTGCCATGCCTATACTTTTCTGAAAGCTATTATTATAGGCAAACTCTACCAAATGCAATCTTTCATCCCAATTTCCTATGAAATCGATCACACAGGCTCTCAACATATCCTCCAGTATCTGGATTACTCTTTCTGACTGACCATCTGTCTGAGGATGAAATGCAGTACTAAACTGAAGCTTAGATCCTAACGCAACTTGAAGACTTTTCCAAAAATTCGAAGTAAACCTCGAATCTCGATATGATGTAATGGTCACTGGAACACCATGTAAGCGTACCACTTGACTTACATACATGTCCGCATACTTATCCATTGGGTAGTCCATGCGAATCGCTAAGAAATGAGCCGACTTAGTCAATCGATCCACTATCACCCAAATTGAATCATGACTACTTGATGTCCCTGGCAATCCTTGCACAAAGTCCATCATTATATGTTCCCATTTCCATTCAGGAATGTCTAATGGTCTCAAGAGTCCTGCGGGTTTACGATGCTCTGCTTTCACTTGCTGACACGTCAAACATCGAGATACGTACTTAGCCGTATCTGCCTTCATACCATTCCACCAAAATTGCTGACGCAAATTTCTGTACATCTTTGTACTACCTGGGTGGATACTATAATTACTCTTATGTGCCTCCGACAAAATTTCCTTCCTCAACTCCTCATTGTCGGGAACACAAAGTCGTCCTTGACATCTTACTATTCCATCATCAGAGATCTGAAATTCTGATCTTTTCCCTAAAGATACAGCATCTTTCACTTTCAAAATCTCTAGGTCAGATTCTTGCAGGATTTTAATTTTCTGGATAATCTCTGGCTCAATCCTTAATGCACTAAGCATGCCAGTAAGACAATCCATTTCCAATTTAAACTCTGAATTTGTTACAGATTCTAACAATTCCCATTCTGCCATTCTCAAACTAGCCATTGCTATAGCTGACTTTCGACTAAGAGCATCTGCTACTCTATTCGCTTTCCCTGGATGATATCTTATCTCACAATCATAGTCCTTCAACAACTCCATCCACCTTCTTTGTCTCATGTTCAACTCCTTTTGTGAGAACATATACTTCAAACTCTTATGATCCGTATAAATCTCAAACTTTTCCCCATACAAATAGTGTCTCCATATCTTTAAGGCAAACACTATAGCTGCTAGTTCTAAATCATGCGTCGGATAATTCAGCTCATGGGGTTTCAATTGTCTGGATGCATAGGCTACAACCTTGCCATGCTGCATCAACACACATCCTAGTCCTTTGTGAGATGCATCACTATACACTGTAAAACCATCAGGTCCAGTAGGTATAGTCAGAATTGGAGCTGAAGTCAATTTCCTTTTGAGCTCCTAAAAACTCCTTTCACATTCCCCATTCCACTCAAACTTCACATTCTTTCGGGTCAATTTAGTTAAAGGTCCTGCCAGTCGCGAAAATCCTTCAATGAACCTTCTATAATAACCGGCCAGTCCTAAGAAACTTCGTATCTCAGTAGGTGTCGTCGGTCTCGGCCAATTCACCACCATTTCAACTTTTGCTGGGTCTACTGCAATTCCTTCTGCTGACACCACATGTCCTAGAAATATTATCCGGTCCAACTAGAATTCACATTTACTAAACTTGGCATACAACTTATGCTCTCTCAGAGTCTGCAAAACTATTTTCAAATGCTGCTCATGCTCTTTAGACCCTTTTGAATATACCAGAATATCATCAATAAAAACAATCACAAACTGGTCTAAATAAGGCTAAAATATTCTATTCATCAAATCCATAAATGCAGCCGGCACGTTAGTCAATCCAAATGGCATAACAAGGAACTCATAATGTCCATAACGAGTTCTGAACGCAGTCTTAGGAATGTCTTCCTTCTTAATTCTTAACTGATGGTATCCCGACCTCAAGTCAATCTTAGAGAAAACTGAACTTCCCTGAAGTTGGTCAAACAAGTCATCAATTCTAGGCAAAGGATACTTATTCTTAATGGTCACCTGATTCAACTGCCTATAGTAAATACACAAGCGCATCGATCCATCTTTCTTTTTCACAAACAAGACCGGTGCACCCCAAGGTGAAGCACTTGGTCTAATGAATCCTTTCTCAAGCAAGTCTTGCAGTTGCACTTTCAACTCCTTCAATTCAACTAAGGCCATCCTATATGGGGCTTTTGATATTGGTCCCGTTCCAGCATTAATTCAATTTCAAATTCAATCTCCCGCTACGCGGCAATCCGAGCAATTCCTCGGAAATACATCTTGAAATTCGTTAACTATACGAACTTCCTCAAGATTAGGCTCCTCCCTTGCATAATCTCTAACTATGGCTAGGTACCCTTGACATCCTTCGTCAAGTAACTTACAAGCTTCTACTACCGAAATAAGCGCTACAGGAAAATGGGTCTGACCTCCTAAAAATTCACAACTAGACCGATCAGGTAAAACGAATTGAATCACTCTTCTATAACAATCCATTCTAGCCCGATACTTACGAAGCCAGTCCATTCCTATAATAACATCAAAATCATACATAGCCATTACAACCAAGTCTATTTCCATATCCTTTCCTCCCATTGATATCTTACAATTTCCACACACCAAATAGACAATACCATATCTTTTAAAGGCGTGGAAACACAAAGAGGCGTCTCAAGAGGCATAACTTCTATCTTATTGAAACATCTATATCTTTCAGACACAAACGAATGCGTTGCACCCGTGTCAAACAATGCATATGCCTTTTCACCATTAATAAGAATCGTACCTGATATAACATTCTTGGACGCTTCCGCTTCCTCCTGGGTAATCGCATACACCCTTCCTTGTGCAGGCGGTCTCTGAGGATTTCCTTGCTGGTTCGACCTAACAGCATTCTGATATCCCTGTCGCACTGAGCCAACACTCACTTGCGACCTCTCTTGTGGGAAATTCCTCCTAAGATGACCCACTTGTCCACAGCCAAAACATTTCTGTTGTCCCGTACAAGGTCCTGGGCCATGGCGTCCATTACACTTCTGACAATTACCAGGCTGATAGGGTGCTTTCCCTATATTCAGACCACTCCTTGCTCCTCCAAAATTTCCAAAGTTACTCTTCTTCTTCACATTCCAGGTCTGATCTTGACCAGAATAAGGTCTCTTCCCCTTTCTCACATCACTAAAATTCAACGGTTTCTTAAACTCCGACCGCTCTCTCAACAGCTCCTGCACCACTAACTGCGCCCTTTCATAAATCTCATTATAATCTCTTATGTTCAAAGGCACCAGTTGCTTTCTAATGTCAGTCCTCAATCCTTTCAGGAATCTCTTAGCTTTCTCCTCCTGATCCTCAATCAATCTAGGAGCATATCTAGACAATTCAGAAAATCTAGCCTCATACTGATCTACTGTCAACCCTTTTTGCTCTAACTGAACAAATTCAGTAATCTTCCTATCCTTAGCACAATCAGAGAAATGCTTCCTATTGAAAGCCCTAACAAACTCCTCCCAGTTAACATCAGTACCTAGTGGAAAGATTATGTCCTTCGAAGCTCTCCACCAAAAATTCGCATTTCCCTCCAACTGGTACTCTGCTAAAACTATTTTCTCAGCATCAGTGCAGTCTAACAGCCGGAAAATTCTTTCCATCCCATCAATCCATTGCTCCACCTACTCAGGACTTCCCATTCCATTAAACTTAAGTGGCTTCAGCTTCAAAAACTGCTCCACTAGTCCTTGAGTACGGCGTTCTACTCCGGGCTGTTGCTACGCCTGCCTTTCCATCAGATTTCCAATATTGGCTAATGCCTGCAGGATATCTTCCATTCGGGGTTCGCCCTTGCGGCGGGAGGCTTCAGCCCTCGATGGATGAGCACTTCCAAACTCGCACCATAACTTTCCCCGCAATTTCCAAGCATTGCCTCGGGAACAATCCGAGACTCACTGCCTCCACTCAAAGCAATTACTACTACTACATAAGTAACATATACATGTTACTGGTACCTAAAAGCAACTCAAATAAACTACTGGGGATCTACGAGTGAATACTCATCACCCGTTATTCAATTATTTCATTTCAGATCCTATGGTGTGCATTGTCATCATGCTCCTCAATCTCCAAATGAGGCTCCTTATCACTCCACCTATAACCATTCGCTCTGATACCAAAAAGGGCGGCTATGACACCCCGAACCCTTCGCAGGTCATCATCAGCGCCGATGTTACACTTCATTACCTTTTTCCTATCTTGTACTTAGAACAAGCGTCGTTAATCACAGGCATTTTTTATTTTAAACGATCGGTCCCAGCGCGACTCATAGCGGAAGCAAATTAAACATCACCATCTATCCCCCTACCAATCCATGATATCAATACACACCAAATTAAACATCGGGATTTCATAAACAACTTCGACACTTTGCTTACATACATATATATAGCAAGATGGGATTCCTTCGGGTCGGTACAAAACAAGAAAAGCTAGGACTCTGCCATGTCCTACCTAAAATCTCAAAAAGAAACTCTCGACCCTCAACATCATACGAGCACAAAAATCCCCCATCGAAAGTGTCGACTATCTACATCAAAAAGAGATCTAGCTCCTACTCATCGCGCGCACGGGTCTCACACCCAACCCGGTGCATCAGGCGGTGGCGGCGGCAACATCCCTCGCATAGCTCCATCCCGACGAACGTGCACGAAAATGAACTCCCGAATGACAGGGGCCCCAAATTTATGTCGTACATCACTAGACAGCGTACTCGAATAAAAGTCGGTCAGGAACGAGGGGACAATCTATCTCTTCACACTCGACCTCTACATCGGACGGTAGACCGTAAAACACCCCCGCGAGACGCGGAGTAGCGCATCTGCTAATCTGAAATGTTATCCCCAAAAGGGTGAAGACAACCACTTCAGATAGAAAATCCAATAACAACTCAATCGATCATACAAATCACACACGCATGCAGGCGCATAACTTACCTTGCGCCATGCGCATACTTATCATGCATCATCGTGCCTTATCATCATGCATATTATCATGCATATCATGCCATGGGTGATCATCATATCACATCACATATCATCATCATCATCATCATCATGCATATCATCATGCATATTATCATGCATATCATGCCATGGGTGATCATCATATCACATCACATATCATCATCATCATCATCATCATGCATATCATCATGCATATCATTATCATGCATATCATGCCATGGGTGATCATCATATCACATCACATATCATCATCATCATCATCATGCATATCATCATGCATATCATGCCATGGGTGATCATCATATCACATCACATATCATCATCATCATCATGCATATCATCATGCATATCATATCATGGGTGATCATCATATCACATCACATATCATCATCATCATCATCATCATCATCATCATCATCATCATCATCATGCATATCATCATCATGGGTGATCATCATTATTTCACATCACATATCATCATCATCATCATCATCATGCATATCATCATGCATATCATTATCATGGGTGATCATCATTATTTCACATCACATATCATCATCATCATCATCATGCATATCATCATGCGTATCATTATCATGGGTGATTATCATTATTTCACATCACATATCATCATCATCATCATCATCATCATCATCATCATCATGCATATCATCATGCATATTATCATGCATATCATGCCATGGGTGATCATCATATCACATCACATATCATCATCATCATCATCATCATCATGCATATCATCATGCATATCATTATCATGCATATCATGCCATGGGTGATCATCATATCACATCACATATCATCATCATCATCATCATGCATATCATCATGCATATCATGCCATGGGTGATCATCATATCACATCACATATCATCATCATCATCATCATCATCATGCATATCATCATGCATATCATATCATGGGTGATCATCATATCACATCACATATCATCATCATCATCATCATCATCATCATCATCATCATCATCATCATCATGCATATCATCATCATGGGTGATCATCATTATTTCACATCACATATCATCATCATCATCATCATCATCATCATGCATATCATCATGCATATCATTATCATGGGTGATCATCATTATTTCACATCACATATCATCATCATCATCATCATGCATATCATCATGCATATCATTATCATGGGTGATCATCATTATTTCACATCACATATCATCATCATCATCATCATGCATATCATCATGCATATCATTATCATGGTTTAATTTTCATCTTTATCTTTCACTTTGATCACCACATCACCCATTCATCAATCTCATCATCAACCCTTCGGGCAGAAACCTCCGACAGGGCTCCCGGCAAACTCAGCCATCCCATAGCCACCGGGCTTCCAGCCCCCCACATTCCGGGCATCTCGCATCTCAACTAGCATCACGAGACATTCCCTTCGGGCAGAGACCTCCGACAGGGCTTCCGGCCTTTACCCTTTTAGCCAGGCATCCCGCACCCAAATCCTGGCATCGCGAGGCATTCCCTTCGGGCAAAGACCTCAGACGGGGCTTCCGCCCCCCACATTCCGGGCATCCTGAATCTCCCAGGGAATTCCGACAATGTATCTATACATTCCGGCCATCATCCTCCACCGCAACCACTTCCTCATTTACCATCATCCACATATACCATTTCTTTATCTCAATTTAACATGGCAATTGGCATGGTATCAAACAAATCACACTTGACATGGAATTCACACTTGCATCTCAATTCATATGTCATACACATGCCAAAACTTTATCCCATACACATCTCAATTCAATACATGTACAAGGACCATGTCATACGCATACCAAGACTTTATCACATATGCATCTCAATCCAATACATGTGCAAAGACCTCATCACACATATGCCACACAATTAGAATTGAATCCATGGCCAAATAAAAATCCATTTTATTTTATTATTATTTTATTATTATTTATTTATTTATTTATTTTATTATTTAATATCAATAAATTCCCAAAATTACATAAATCCAAGAAATTATTAAACAAACCCATAGGATGATATTTACTTGCAAAATTCATGGCCAATATGAAATTTTTACCAAATTCCACAATTTTCCAAAACATCCTATGATTCTCGGATTTAAACCAAATGCACAGTTTCCGAATAAATTCAATTAAAATATCCATTCGGCATCCAAAAATTACGAAATTTTACAGGGTGATAACCAAGACATTTTCGTGCATCTTTCATGAAGAACTCCAAGTCAAATTCCTTATATATTATTTTATTCAACCTCACGAAGCTTCTGGAACCCTTACCGCATCGTCCAGAATACACATCTCCGAAATATTAAGATTTCACCCATCTATTCTCTTTCGTTTCTTCTGAAATTCGGATATGTTATGTATCAAGGTATCCTTTACAAGTTTCATGAAGAGATATAGGTCAAATAACCAAAGTATGGTCACCATTTAAGTCCATCAAGTCTCGGGTGTCTCGGAACACATCACCGGAATCGTCGTCTCCAAGATCTAGCCGATTTTGCTAGGCTATACTGGTTCATTTCTCTTCAAATTTGAGTATGTTTTATTTTATGGTGTTACCTACAACTTTCATGAAGACATCGAAGTGAGATCTCGAACAGAAATCAACATGCAATCAAGAAATCAACAAGAGGTCAGTGAAGATTTCGCAGATCTGGGGTGTCCGTATAACAAGGATTTAACCACGCAAATATCCATCATTTTTCACGAAATTTTAGTATGTTATAGTACAAGATGTCAGCTACAACTTTTATGAAGACATCGAAGCCAAAATCGAACTCCAAACATACATGCAAGATCAAACAAGTTACTGACTCACACAATCCGAACAAGAACAGTCACACGGCTTGAAAACAACCAACCCTTACCTCGGTTTCTTTCACAAACACACTCAAAACCGAACATGCAAAACCATATACACACATGCAAGAGAAGTTAAAGGACTCCACTTGCCTCTAAACCGAACTAGCGACGAGCACACGGCGGCGAATCAGGCGGCACACGGGCAGACGGACGGCGAGCAAACGGCGACTCCTTCCTCTCGGCTCCTCCTCCCTTTCTCTCGAACTCTCTCTCTCGCACACCTCTCTCTCGGCCAAATGAAGAAAAACTGGCCACTCTGCCTTCTCTCTCTCTTTTTATATCCCCATCTTCTCATGATTAGCAATCATGAGATTGCCTACAAACCACCCAATGCATGCTCTTGCCCCTTGCCACTTGTCATTTTTATTTTTAAACTTGATTGGGCTTGGGCTTTGGAGTTGGGCCATCCGGCCACTCCTCCTTGGGCTGGTCGACAGCCTTCTTGGGCTCTAATGGGCTGACTAGCTTGGCCCACCAAGCTTTAGGCTAATGGGCCCAAGGCCCATTTCGAAAATTAACTCCTTTTTCTCTTTTTTTTTTTGAAATTCTTTTTATAAATATTCTTAAATTCCAATTTTCATCTTGGCCAAAGTCTTGGGATATTTTTAATTATTGAAATTTAATTTATGAATCATATGGCCAAGCATAGATTATTAATCTATTAAATTTAAATTTCCACAATCACAAGCACAAATCATCAAATTAAAAGACTAATGGCTAAAACATAAGCCATGGAAATTCTACCACCTAATTAAAGACTTTAACACACCTTATGGCTTGGCTTTGAATTTCTGGGATGCCACACCAACGCTCCGGCTACTTTCTGCACAATGATGAACAAGGTACTCCACCCTTTCCTAGATAGGTTCGTAGTGGTTTACCTAGACGACATTGTGATTTATAGCCGAACGTTGGGAGAGCATGTCGAACATCTAAGGCAAGTCTTCCAAGTCTTGCGCGAGAACGAGCTGTTCGTCAAGCGCGAGAAGTGTGCCTTTGCACAAAAAGAAGTTCCGTTCTTGGGGCACATTGTCGGAGGTGGACGTGTGCGGATGGACAAGGCGAAGATTCAATCGATCGTCGAATGGGAGCCGCCAACGAAGGTACCTGTGTTGAGGTCGTTCTTGGGCCTCACCAATTACTACCGACGGTTCGTGCGGAGCTACTCGAGCATCACCGTGCCACTCACGGACTTACTGAAGAAAGAAAGGGCATTGGAGTGGACGGATCGATGCCAATGAGCCTTCGACCGATTGAAGACTGCCATGACCGAGGAGCCGGTGTTGGCGTTGCCCGACCACACCAAGCCATATGAGGTGGAGACCGACGCATCGGATTTTGCCATAGGAGGTGTCCTTATGTAAGATGGCCATCCGGTGGCGTTCAAGTCTCGAAAGCTGAACGATACCGAGCGACGGTATACCGTTCAAGAAAAGGAGATGACCGCGGTGGTCCATTGCCTCCGGACGTGGAGACACTATCTCCTGGGATCAAAGTTCGTCGTGAAGACGGACAACGTGGCCACGAGCTACTTTCAGACCCAAAAGAAGTTGAGTCCGAAGCAAGCTCGATGGCAAGACTTCCTAGCGGAGTTCGACTACGCGCTGGAGTACAAGCCGGGGAAGGCCAACTCCGTGGCAGACGCGTTGAGTCGAAGGACGGAGCTGATGAGCCACACGGTGAGTCGACCAAGCTGCCCTTGGGTCGACCGCATCAAAGAAGGGCTGGAGCATGATCCAAGAGCCAAAGCTCTCATCGGGTACGCCAAGGAAGGTAAGACCCGACAGTTTTGGTGTGAGGACGAGCTCCTCTACACCAAGGGAAGGCGGTTGTATGTGCCTTTCTATGGGAAGCTGAGGAAGGAGATCTTGCGCGAGTGCCACGACTCGAAGTGGGCGGGTCATCCAGGGATCCACCGCACGTTGGCCCTCATCGAAGATCAGTACTTTTGGCCACAAATGCGTGACGACGTGGAGGCATATGTGAAGACTTGTCTGGTTTGCCAACAAGACAAACTGGAGCAACGGTCGTCGCCGGGTTTGCTGGAGCCACTTCCCGTCCCAACTCGTCCATGGGAAAGCATTTCCATGGACTTCATCGTCAACCTACCAAAGTCCGAAGGGTGCCGGATGTTGATGGTGGTGGTCGACCGGTTTTCAAAGTATGCAACCTTTGTGCTCGCGACAAAGATTGCCCGGCCGAGGAGGCGGCCAAGCTGTTCATGAAGCATGTGGTGAAGTACTGGGGAGTGCCAAGAACGATCGTGAGCGATCGGGATCCCCGCTTCACGGGACGTTTCTAGTCCGAGTTGTTCAAGCTGCTGGGGTCGGAGCTGAACATGTCAACGAGTCTGCATCCCCAAATCGACGGTCAGACGGAGCGGGTCAATGCACTCTTGGAGATCTACCTTCGGCACTACGTGAGCACAACGCAAGCGAATTGGGCAAAGCTGATTGACGTAGCCCAGTTCTCCTACAACTTGCAGCGGAGTGAATCAACCAGCCAGAGTCCGTTCGAGGTTGCAACTGGGCAGCAACCAAACACCCCGAGCACAATTGCTTCGGGTTACCGGGGGAGTAGTCCGCCCGCATACAAGTTCGCCAAGAACATGCAAGAAGAGGCGGACTTGGCCCGGGCGTGTCTACATAAAGCCTCCAAGCGCATGAAGAAATGGGCAGACAAGAAGCGACGGCACGTAGAGTTCCAAGTTGGAGACCAAGTGTTGGCCAAGCTGCACGTGGTTCTTCGATACAAGGACGTGCACAAAGGGTTGATCCGTCGCTACGAGGGGCCATTTCGAGTGCTACAACGGGTTGGAAAGGTCGCATACAAGCTGGAACTACCACCAAAGCTCAAGGTACATCCGGTGTTCCACGTAAGTATGCTCAAACCTTTCCAAATTGATGAGGAAGACCCGGATCGAGGGAAGTCACAACGAGCTCCGCTCAGGGCAAAGACCTCGTATGATCGAGAGGTCGAGAGCATCTTGGCGGATCGAGTCATACGGAAACGATATTGTGCGCCCAAGCGTGAGTATATGATCCGATGGAAGGGTCTTCCGGAGAGCGAAGCCAGTTGGGAGCCCGAGGAGAATCTTTGGCAATTCAAGAAAGAGATCGAAGCTTTTCATGCCGAAGATGCGACGAGGGCGTCGCCTGATTAGGTGGGGGAGAATGTCACGGCCCGAAAGTTAGCATGTCCAAGAGGTTTCCATGGCACGGGCGTGACACGTGATGAACCTCGACCTATGTTCCCGAGATGTAAAGTATTCTCCTAGGGGCGGGTGATACTGTATTTGTACGCATACGATATAAATGCGAGTAGCTAGTAGTTGGCTATAAATGCCGGTGGTTGGTAGATGGGGAGGTGCAATCTCCACCGTTAGATCTAAGGGAGATCTACGGCTAGGGGTTGCCTTATACTTGTATATAAAGGGGTGTCCTCCCTCATTGTATTCTCATTCACAACATATATGAAAATCCAGAGCTTCTCTCTCATCAAGTGTTTCTCTCTCTAGAAGTTCGTTGTGAGTCGAGTGTGAAAGGCTGCTTAGGGGTAAAACCTTAAGGCCGCACGGGTGAATCGAGAGTTGATCGAGAGTTGATCGATCGGCCCGTGACACATGGCTGCAAGGTAAGTTATGCTTGAATGCATGAATGATATGTGCTTTGTTACGATGCCTTGATTGTTTTGTGTGACGCAATGAACAGTTTGGTGGATCTTTACTGCTGAGTGGTTGTACTCACCCCTTTTGGGGATTAACATTTCAGACTAGATAAGATTCCTATGCTGCCACTGCCACCAGTAGATGGATCAAGTGGTTGGATATGACCGCGAGGAGGAGGATAGCAAAGGAATGAACTTTTGGACGCTGACACTGATCGATGGACTTTAAGTATACGACTGTTGGAGGAGATATCGGTCATCTTTTGAAGTATAGCCAAGTATAGAAAACCATGGCATTTTGATGTACCGATGAATGATGTCCATCTGGTTTAAGTAAATAAAAGTGTTCAGCTTTTACCTATAAATGTTTAGTTGGTGTGCATCATTTTCTGAATATAGGGAAGGGAGTTGTTGGATATGCTTCCGTTATATGCGCAAGGGACCGATCTAAAAAAAATGTAAACCCCCAGGTTGTATGGACCTGCTGCAATTGAAATGGTATCAGAGTGACATGTTATTAGGGAAAGTGAAAGGTAAGCGAACTATGGCGACCCTAATGGATCGGGGGCTGTCGAGGGGTGCCACAATTGGGGGGAGGGACGAATC
>CM027847.1:14220363-14235363 GCA_016097595.1 Eucalyptus pumila
AAATAGCGAGAAAGAGACAACAGGATGGAGACATCCAAAGCTAATGAGATTGGACGCCGCATCACGCAGGGGAGGATGGAAGCACCGGAGATAGCCAGCAACTAGTCTCGAGCAGAAGGCGAGCATCCAAAGAACGGAAACCCTCCAAGGGAAAGGTGGAGAAGGAGAGAGGGTGTCCTTAAGAAACCTGCCGAAATAAAATGCAAAAACCAACCAAAATCTTGGAGGCACTGACCAGTAAAAGGTACCGGCTTAGTCGAAGATCGAGGGGTGGATACCCCAACTGAGTTGTAGTCTTCTATTATGAGTCATATCCGGGACCTTCGAAAAGGTAAAGGCTCTATCCTTGATAGCTTTGCGAAGATGTTCCTTTAAAGCCGTGAGGAATAAGGTTTGGTTGCGGAAGATGATGTTGTTCCTCTCTTTCCAAATAAGGTAGCATAAGACGGTAAAACCAAATCGAGCCATCGATTGATAGAAGCTAGTATCAGAGAGATGCTTGATAACCCAACCTAAGTTGTCCTTCCATGTAGAATTCCCCATGGCAGATTACATCTATTAGCCCAAAAGGCACCAAGGCTACCCGTAACCAAGCATCCGAAGAACAAATGATCAACAGAGTCGGGTCTAGACGAACAGAACGCACAAGAGGAAACAGGAATTCTTTCATAAGCAAGCAAAATTACCTGGGTCGGTAATCGGTTGCGAGTGATCAACCATAAGTGGGATTGATAACGGGGGGGGGGAGAGAAGAGTTCCAAATGAATCTCGACCAAGGAACAAGTTGGCCCTCGACCTTAGAAGAGTCCAAGCGAGAAGCCGTTGTAAACACCCACGAAGAATGGCCCACCATAGGAGTCGGTCATCATTGTCATTGAGGTTTGAAAGAGGATCATCCCAACCTATAATGGCTGCCGAAACTGCGAAGGGAGGGGGAGGGCGAATACCAGCGGCTACGAAGCAAACCGAGGGATGCCAGAACAGTATATGTCTCGATCTGTGAAGAGTTTATAGAGCGGCCCCCGATGATGCCAATGATCGAACCAAAAGGATGTAGATAATCCATTGCCTATACGCCACATAAATTGATGCTGAATTAAGTCTTGAAGGCCTAGCAGTTTTTTCCAAGACCAAGAGCATATAGTAGGCGTAGGAACGATCAAAAAATTCTTACGCTTGATGAAATTGGAATGGATCCATTTGCACAAAAGCGATTCTTTATCAGTAAATAGGAGCCACAGGTGTTTAATCATTGAAGCAATATTACTAACCCGAATGGAGCGAATGCCTAAGCCACCTTCCTCCTTGGGTAGGCAGACTTCGTCCCACCCCACCTTCGCCCCTCCTGAACCAAGAGTCTGTCCCTTCCAAAGGAATTGGCGAAAGATCTTCTCAATATGCCTTGCGACCGAGGAGGGAAGGATGAAAACACTAGACCAATAGACCTGAATGGAGTGTAATACCGATCTGATCAGCTACAGTCTACCAGCCAAAGAAAGAAACCAGTTAGTCCAGGATTGGACTCTAGAGGTTATAGCATTCACCAAAGATATGCAATCCAATTTGCCCAATCTTGATGATACAATCGGTACACCGAGATACCTAAAAGGGAGAGAGCCCAACTGAAAACCAGAGGTGCTGATCATAGAATCTTTTCGTGCTTGAGAGCCACCCGAAAGAAAGATTTCGCTTTTGTTGAAGTTAGGATTCAGACCAGACCAGCTAGCAAAAGATTGAATCCCATCCAATAGCAGGCGCAGAGAAGACATATTACCTTCCGAAAACAAAAATACATCGTCTGCAAAAAAGAGGTGGGAAAGCCTAGTTGCTTTGCATCTCCAAAAGGAATTGGCGAAAGATCTTCTCAATATGCCTTGCGACCGAGGAGGGAAGGATGAAAACACTAGACCAATAGACCTGAATGGAGTGTAATACCGATATGATCAGCTACAGTCTACCAGCCAGAGAAAGAAACTGATTAGTCCAGGATTGGATTCTAGAGGTTATAGCATTCACCAAAGATATGCAATCCAGTTTGCCCAATCTTGATGATACAATCGGTACACCGAGATACCTAAAAGGGAGAGAGCCCAACTGAAAACCAGAGGTGCTGATCATAGAATCTTTTTGTGCTTGAGAGCCACCCGAAAGAGAGATTTCGCTTTTGTTGAAGTTAGGATTCAGACCAGACCAGCTAGCAAAAGATTGAATCCCATCCAATAGCAGGCGCAGAGAAGACATATTACCTTCCGAAAACAAAAATACATCGTCTGCAAAAAAGAGGTGGGAAAGCCTAGTTGCTTTGCATCTCCAAAAGAAATCAAAGCCCACCTTAGACATTTAGGAATTGAGGATTCCAGTAAATACTTCCATAATAAGAGTGAAGAGATACGGGGACATCGATGCTTTCGCAGTTGTTTTTTTTTTTTTTTGGTAAAGATGCTTTCGCAGTTGTTCGTCTTTCATAAATCCAAGAATTTCACCTCTGACTATGAAATACGAATGCCCCCGACTATCCCTGTTAATCATTACTTCGATCTCGAAGGCCAACACAATAGGACCGGAATCCTATGATGTTATCCCATGCTAATGTATACAGAGCGTAGGCTTGCTTTGAGCACTTTAATTTCTTCAAAGTAACAGCACCGGAGGCACGACCCGGCCAGTTAAAGCCATGAGCGTATCATTGGTAGAAGGGACGAGCCAATCGGTGCACACTGTGAGGCGGACCGGTCGACCCAACCCAAGGTCCAACTACGAGCTTTTTAACTGCAACAACTTAAATATACGCTATTGGAGCTGGAATTACCGCGGCTGCGGCACCCGACTTGCCCTCCAATGGATGCTCGTTAAGGGATTTAGATTGTACTCATTCCAATTACCAGACTCAAAGAGCCCGGTATTGTTATTTATTGTCACTACCTCCCCGTGTCAAGATTGGGTAATTTGCGCACTTGCTGCCTTCCTTGGATATGGTAGCCGTTTCTCAGGCTCCCTCTCCGGAATCGAACCCTAATTCTCCGTCACCCATCACCACCATAGTAGGCCATTATCCTACCATCGAAAGTTGATTGGGCAGGAATTTGAATGATGCGTCGCCGGCACGATGGCCATGCGATCCGTCAAGTTATCATGAATCATCAGAGTAATGGGCAAAGCCCGCGTCGACCTTTTATCTAATAAATGCATCCCTTCCAAAAATTGGGATTTGTTGCACATATTAGCTCTAGAATTACTACGGTTATCCGAGTAGCAAATATCATCAAACAAACTACAACTGATTTAATGAGCCATTCGCAGTTTCACAGTCTGAATTAGTTCATACTTACACACGCATGGCTTAATCTTTGAGACAAGCATATGACTACTGGCAGGATCAACCAGGTAGCATTCCTTCACAACGTCCACTGAGCATGATCCATCGCGATGCCCAAGGGCTTCGCGTGATCAAGGACAAGGCAAGATCGTCATTCCGGTGAAGCGATAAACACTTAATGATTAGGGAACAAGGACCAATGACCCCACACCCATTATGAGAGTTCCACATCCGAGAGAACGAATAGGCACTCATGGCCCATCCGAACAATCAAACGAGACGACGTTCATGGAACACGAGCCCCACTATCCGGTCCAATCGAGCATCCGAGAGGACGTCGTGATGGAAGGGATGACCGAAGGCACACATTTCCGTCGCAATAGGTATGCAACACAGGAACCCACATCTTGCATCCAAAGTTTAGCTCGCGGAGCAACAACTGATCGAAAGTGAGGGAAGCAGTTCGATGCACCAGCACGGAGCCTGCCTACGCACACATTCTTATCGTCTCTCACACGCTATCGCGTACACTGGAAACGAACCAAGCTGACTCATCCGTAACTCCTCAAGCACGAGAACTCGAGGATCACACGGAGTCATCGAACGAGGTCGCATCTATGGCATCCTAGAATTTCTTGTCAATCCTTAGAGGTGCTTTAATTGATGTTCTGCATTGAGATTTTGGCCAAGCTTTTGATGGGTAATTATTTGATAGGAAAATTCTATTTTTTGGCCATGTGATTTATGGGTTGGAATTTATTAAATTAGGTCACAAAGTTTTGTGAATTATAAATTTCAATTAGGTGTTTATATAATTAAGGTTTAAGGTGGATTATTAGGATGAGGGTGGGCTGGACATTTAAAGACCAAACCAACCCATAGCCCCACCCCTTTTTCGACCGGCCCACGAAGCTCAAGGAGGAGGAGCTGCTGTCGACCAAGGCTGGCCCAAGCCCAGCTGGATGAAGCCCATCATGTGCATGGGAGAATTGACAAGTGTTATTCCCCTAAGTACAAGTGTCTTGCATGCAATCAAATGATTGCTCATCATTGAAGGGAAGAAAATAGGAGAACCGGCTTGATGATGAGGGGGGAGTGTCGACCGAGAGGGAGAGAGAGAGAGGGTTACCGAGAGAGAGAGAAATTGAGAGAGAGGGAGAGTGAGCATGCGGGAGAAGAAGGAAGGAAGCCGATCGCCGCCGTTCGCTGCCGTCGCGTCCGCCTCGCCCTCCGTTCGTGCTTGCTGTGTTCGCTCAGTTTGGAGGCAAGTGGGATCCCTTGATCTACTCTTGCATGCTGTGCTTAGTGTGTGTGATTGAATGGTAACAATTTCGGATGTATAGAATGTGAAAAATTGAAGTTATAAGAGTGGTGCTCTAGCTAGTGTACTGTTCTTGAGAAAAACAGCTCGACCTTGGATGTTCTAGTGACTTGCATGTGATGTTCTAGTTGAATTTTGGCTTTGATCTCTAAATGAAAGTTGTAAAGGACTTCCTGGAGTATAACATAATCAAATTTGGGACAAAAAAAACAAGTATAAGTGGGTGAAATCGTTATCCTTTGGAAAGACTGGATCTGGAGATTTTGGTACCCACCCTTGATGAATGCATGGACTGTAAAGCAATCTTTTTGTTGAAATTTCACTTCGATTTCTTAACAAAAGTTGTAAAGGACATCCTGAGGTTTAACATATCAAAAATTTAGAGAAAAAAAACAAGAATAGGTAGGTGAAATCGTCGTCCTTTGGAGACGGTTAGATCTGGAACCATGGTACTAGGAACAGGGATTTTAACCGTCCATATTTAATTACCTAGGACGAATCTGACTTTGATGTCTTCATGAAATATCTGCCTTTATGTCTTGACTATCACATGTTCGAATTTTAAGGTCATTTGGGTATTTAATTAAAATGTTTTCTAAAACTGTGCAAGCTGGATTGTGCGAATTTCAAAAGCTGTTATGCATGGACTATTCTGTTTTGTATGAAATTCTGGTGGTGTTGTGTTCTTCATGAGATAAATGCCTCTAGAGCTTGTCTATGATGTATTAAATTCTTAGAAATTATTAGGGCAAATCACTAAATTTTAAGAAGTGTAAATTTAAAAGAACGCATTCCATTTCCAAAATAGTAGCAATAATCCATGAGTTTGCCCCATGAATTATTTTGTTTTTTTAAGTGATTGAATCTTGCTGCACATGTGATGATATTTGGTATTACATATAAAATCAAAAGCTGAAATTGACCTTGTTGCCATCACATCATGTGCCATGTTGATATTGAGACACAAATGTGAATATGAATTATGATAAATGAGGATACCGTCGGAGGTGTGAGCCGACGATGCCTCGGGAGTGTCGGGATGCCTGGAGGTGAGTGCCGGATGCCCGGAGGTGTGTCCCAGATGTCCTCGGGAGTTTCGAGATGCCCGGAGGTATGTGCCGGATGCCTGGAGGTGTGTGCCGAAGGTTCCTCGCGATGCCAGGTTGGGTGCGAGCGATAAAATGTGGGATGCAATTACTGGTCCCGGGAAAGAAAAATGTGGTGACCCAATTGAAAGATAAAAAGTTGAAATTGAATCATGCATGGTATGGTGACATGTATGCATGGCTGTATGATATACTATGTACAAGTGCATGGTGGTATGTGCACATAAGGCATGGATATACATGAATGCTTGATGATGAGTGCATGGTGGTATATGCACATAAGGCATGGATATGCATCAATGCTTGATGATGAGTGCGTGATGGTGTATGCACATATGGCATGATGACATATGCATGGCTGCAAGGTAAGTTATGCTTGGATGCATGAATGATATGTGCTTTGTTTATGATGCATTGATTGTTCTATTTGATGCATTGAGTAGTTTAATGGATCTTTTACCTGCTGAATGGTTGTACTCACCCCTTTGGAGACTAACATTTCAAATTAGAAAGATGCCTCTCCCTCCGGTCACGCGGGGTTCCTTTTACGGCCTTCCATCTGACGTGGAGGTCGAGTGTATGGAGCTTGATTGTGTCACCATCCCTGGTTTGATGTTCATACAGGTCCATGTGCTGGTGATGTATGATGTGGGCCTGGCTGGGGGCCCGGTCGTCCAGGAGTTCTTGTCTGTCCACGTCCGTCGTGACAGAGTGATGTGGGGGATGTTGCCGTCGCCACCGCCCGATGCACCAGGGTGGGTGTGATGACCCGCGTGAGGAGTGGGAGCTGACACTTTTTGGGGATAGACAACACTTAGAGATGGAGGGTTATACGTGATCGATATAGGGGGTCGAGATCTCTCTTTTGAGCTGTAGCCAAGTTTAGCTAAAAGTCTTGGCCTTTTTTGTCGTACCGACCCGAGATGTCCATCATAAAAATATAAATAAGAGTGAATCGGCATTATCTTTTCTTATGATGCATAGTTGGTGTGCATTGTATCATCGTTATGGGAGTAGAGGGATGGTGTGACTTGTCCTTATTTTCGCTATGAGCTGCGCTGGATTTAAAATATATATATATATATATATATATATATATATATGCCTATGAACTACGGTTCTTCTTAAACCCCGAAACAAAGATATGTAACTGGTATTCATTAGGTGGAGCGATAGGTATCTGTGGCGACCTTGCCAGATCGGGGGTGCCACAGCATCTGCACTGCTAGACACGAGAACACCAATGTCTTGTTCGGGTCGTGGATCGATACAGCGCGTGGCTCGTTCATTCATGCCCGAGGCACGATCTCGTCTTACCGAAGGGACTCATAGATTCGTCAATTCCCAAGTAACTCGATCATCGATTCATCCTCTATGGCCGCTTGGCTCGAAAACGACCCATGCGCTCGGCCATGATACTGCGTGAGGGGAG
Organism: Eucalyptus pumila; assembly: GCA_016097595.1. NCBI lineage: Eukaryota > Viridiplantae > Streptophyta > Magnoliopsida > Myrtales > Myrtaceae > Eucalyptus > Eucalyptus pumila. The sequence continues at coordinate 14,227,539 of CM027847.1, forward strand.
CCACGCGATGCATCCATCTTTGTCTAGGGGCACTCTTTTCGATTAACCGGAACCTATTTCGGGGATCATTGAACGTTGTTATGACTCATTCTTGACTCATTTCTATGCCCGTGACATGACTCATGCATCGCGCAACGATCGCCCAAAAACTGCCCGTGGCCTGTGAGCACCACTACCCCACTAAAGAGCTTTAGGAGCATTTTTGCCCCCAGTAGGAGTAGACATTCACCATGTTTGAGTAGGCACCACCCCTCTAAAAAATTGTAGAAATTGAATTTTGATGAGATTTTTTGTAGAGATGCTTAGAAAAATGTGATCTAAATTATGGAAAAGTCAGAAAAAAATTTTGACGACAGGAAATATTTTTTTTATTTTTAGTATTTAAAAAATTAAGAAAATCCGGAAAATTAGAAAAAAATATTTGGGGCGTGGGAAAACCATTGGGGAGGCTATTTTATGACACAAAAAAAATTTAGGAAGAAGAATAGATTCAATCGGACACGAAAAGATCGGTGAAGTTGCAATCGGACCATGGTCGGTCGGCCCCGATCTATCCCGGTCGAGCGGGATCGATCCACGATCGATCCGCATGATGCAGGGATTGATCCCGCTCGACCGGGACCGATCCATGATCGATCCATGCACCGATCAGATCGATCCACACGGCTGAGGCAATCAGCCCCGATCGATCCCGGTTGAGCGAGATCGATCCACGATCGATCCGCATGGTGCAGGGATCGATCCCGCTCGACCGGGACCGATCCCGCTCGACCGGGACCGATCCATGATCGATCCATGCACCGATCGATCCGCACGGTGCAAGGATCGATCCACACGGCCGAGGCCCTCGACCACGATCAATCCCGATCAACCGGGACCAATCCTTGATCGATCCGGATGGTGCATGGATCGATCCACACGGCCAAGGCCCTCGATCGGGATCGATCCGCACGGTGCATGGATTGATCCACGCGGCCGAGGCCCTCGATTGGGATCGATCCGCACGGTGCATGGATCGATCCACACGGCCAAGGCCCTCGACCACGATCGATCCCGCTCGACCGGGATTGATCCATGATCGATCCATACGGCCGAGGCCCTCGACCACGATCGATCTCGCTCGACCGGGATCGATCCATGATGGATCCACACGACCGAGGCCCTTGACCACAATCAATCCACATGGCCGAGGCCCTCGACCGGGATCGATCCATGATCGATCCGCACGGTGCATGGATCGATCCACACGGCCGAGGCTCTCGACCGGGATCGATCCATGATCAATCCGCACGGTGCATGGATCGATCCACACGACCAACGCCCTCGACCACGATTGATCCCGCTCGATCGGGATCGATCCATGATGGATCCACACGGTGCATGGATCGATCCACACGGCCGAGGCCCTCGATCGGGATCGATCCCACGTGACCAGGATCAATCCATGATCAATCCGCACGGTGCATGGATCGATCCGTACAGCCGAGGCCCTCGACTAGGACCGATCTTGCTCGACCGGGGATCGATCCGCTCGTTCCAGGGACTGATCCCGCTCAACCGAGATCGATCCGCATGGTGCAGGGATTGATCCTGCTCGACTGGGATCGACCGGGGATCGTTCCACGATCGATCCGCACGGTGCATGGATCGATCCGATCGATGCAAGGTCGATCCACACAGTGCAGGGACCGATCCAGCACTACCGGGGATCGACCCACGATCATTCCACATGGTGCAAGGGTCGATCCACGATCGATCCCCGCGGCCGAGGCCCCCGACCATGACCGATCCCTGCTCGACCGAGATCGATCCACGATCGATCGTGCCTGACCACACGGTAGTCACATGCTTGTGTCACGAGTCAATCTTTTTCGGTCGATCAAACACCGCGCTGCCTTAGGATCGGTGATCCCAAGTCAGCTTTAGACACACACTCACTCGAACACAAGAACCGAATGGGAAAAGAGAGTGTATATTGCTTGTGAACGAACTGTTTACAAAGTGGGAGAGGGATCCCTATTTATACAAGAGCGGGTCGCATCTCAGCTGTGGATCGTCCCTCCGATCCATCGGTTCATTTTGAATCCGTATCATCATTACAAGCTATACAACAGGCTACTCGAAGGCTACTCGATGGTCTGCACACGGCAGGCCCTTGGGAAGTTTCATGGGTCGCACGGAAGCCCAAGGGTCGCGCGTGTCAGGCCTTGGGCAGACCATGGGCGTGTGTCAGAAACAAGATCAGGGTTGCAGGTCCATCTGACACGCGACCAGCCGAACCGTCACGAGCTGCTCGAAATCGTTCATGGGTCGCTCATGGGCTGTACATGGGCCTTTCGCTCGTTTTGCTCATGGGTCGATCGTGGGCTGCTCTTGGGCAACCCCTTGTGCGTGACATGGCCCGTCATGGACGATCTTGGATCATGCTTTGTCCGTGGACCGTGTCATTCTCCCCCACCTAATCAGGCGATGCCCTCGTCGCGTCCGTGGCGTGGAAGGCTTCGATGTGCTTCTTGAATTGCCACAGAGCCTCGGAGGGTTCCCAGCTTGGTTCACTCTCGGGAAGGCCTCTCCACCGGACGAGGTATTTCTTCCTTGGTGCCCGATACTTCTTCCATACAATCCGATCAGCCATGATACACTCAACATCCCGATCATAGGAGGTCTTCACCCCAAGGGGCGCTCGCTGTGATGTGCCCCGATCCGGATCATCTTCGTCCACATGAAACGGCTTTAACATGCTCACGTGGAACACGGGGTGTAGCCTGAACTTGGGCGGTAAGTCCATCTTGTACGCCACCTTTCCAATCCGTTGTATCACTCGGAAAGGGCCTTCATAGCGACGGATCAGCCCTTTGTTCACATTTCTGTACCGAAGGACGAGGTGTAATTTGGCTAGCACCAAGTCCCCGACCTGAAACTCCACATGCCGTCGCTTTTTGTCAGCCCATTTCTTCGTGCGTTTCGCGGCCCTATTTAGACACGCCTGAGCCAAATCCGCGTGTTCACCCCATTCCTTAGCGAGCTTATATGCGGACAGGCTGCTTCCTCGATACCTCGAGGCAGGTGCGCTCGGCGTGAGCGGCTGCTGTCTGGTCACGATCTCGAACGGACTTTGGTTCGTGGACTCGCTCCGCTGCAAGTTGTAGGAAAATTGGGCCACGTCGATCATCCGTGCCCAGTTTACTTGCGTGTTGCTCACATAGTGCCGAAGGTAGAGTTCCAGCAACCCATTCACCCGCTCGATCTGACCGTCGGTCTGTGGATGCATGCTGGTGGAAAGGTTGAGACTCGTCCCCAGCAACTTGAAGAGCTCGGTCCAAAACTGCCCAGTGAACCGAGGGTCACGATCACTCACGATCGTGCGTGGAACGCCCCAATATTTGACGACGTGCTTAAGGAACAGCTTGGCGGCTTCCTTGGCTGGGCATTCCTTTGTTGTTGGCACGAACGTCGCATATTTGGAGAGGCGATCTACCACGACCATGAGGGCCTGACACCGTTCGGACTTTGGCAGATTCACGATGAAGTCCATGGAGACACTCTCCCATGGACGTTCCGGGATAGGCAACGGTTCAAGGAGTCCCGCGGGGGACCGTTGCTCTATCTTGTCTTGCTGGCAGACAAGACATGTCCGCACATATGTCTCTACATCATCCCTCATGTGCGGCCAATAGTATTGATCCTCAACGAGAGCCATGGTGCGGTGGATCCCCGGATGTCCCGCCCATTTGGAGTCGTGGCACTCTTTTAGGATTTCCCTTCGAAGTTTCCCATGGAGCGGCACGTAGAGTCGCCGTCCTTTGGTGTAGAGGAGGTCATCCTCAAACCAAAATCTCCTCGTCAAGCCCTCTTGGGCGTATCAAAGGAGAGCTTGGGCCATTTGATCATGCTTTAACCCCTCCTTGATACGATCAACCCACGGACAATCGGGTCTGCTCACCACATTGGCCAATTCGAACTTCCTGCTTAGGGCGTTGGCCACGGAATTGGATTTTTCGGGCTTGTATTCGAGGGCATAATCAAACTCGGCCAGGAAGTCTTGCCACCGAGCTTGTTTTGGGCTAAGCTTCTTCTGAGTTTGGAAGTAGCTTGTAGCCACATTGTCGGTCCTTACGACGAACCGGGATCCCAAGAGATAGTGCCTCCATGTGCGAAGACAGTGCACCACCGCGGTCATTTCCTTCTCTTGGACCGTGTATCGTCGCTCCGCATCATTCAGCTTTCGGGACTCGAAGGCCACCGGGTGGCCTTCCTACATTAAGACACCACCGATGGCAAAATCAAAAGCATCGGTCTCTACTTCATATGGCTTGGTGAAGTCGGGCAGCATAAGAACCAGCTCCTCGGTCATGGCCCATTTCAACCGCTCGAATGTCTCTTGACACCGATTCGTCCACTCCCACGGCCTTTCTTTCTTCAGCATGTCCGTGAGTGGCATGGTGAGGCGCGAATATTCCCGAATGAAGTGCCGATAATAGTTCGTGAGACCAAGAAAGGATCTCAACTCAGTCACCTTGGATGGTGGTTCCCAATCAACAATGGCACGGATCTTAGCCGTGTCCATCCGCACACGTCCGCCCCCGACGATGTGCCTAAGGAACGGGATCTCTTTTTGTGCGAAGGCACATTTCTCTCGTTTCACATACAAGTCGTTTTCCCGAAGGGTCCGGAAAACTCGACTCAAATGTTCAACATGCTCCTCAAGCGTCCAGCTATATATCACTATATCATCAAGATAAACTACAACGAACTGATCAAGGAACGGATGCAGTACCTTGTTCATGAGTGTGCAAAACGTAGCCGGCGTGTTAGTCAAGCCAAATGGCATGACGAGGAACTCGAATGATCCATAGCGAGTCACACATGCTGTCTTCGACTCATCCCCCTCGGCAATCCACACTTGATAGTATCCCGATCGAAGGTCGAGCTTAGAGAACCATCGGGCTTCTCCGAGCTGATCGAACAAGTCAGCAATAAGGGGAATTGGGTACTTATTCTTGACGGTCAGCTTGTTCAATGCCCGGTAATCGATACACATACGGAGGGATCCGTCATGCTTCTTTTGGAACAACACCGGGGCACCGAACGGGGCCTTAGATGGCCGAACATACCCAGCATCGAGCAGCTCTTTGAGCTGTTTCCTCAATTCCTCCAACTCGGGCGGGGCCATGCGATAGGGAGCCATGGCCGGTGGTCGAGCATCAGGCACCAGCTCAATCCGATGGTCGACCTCTCTCCGAGGAGGCAGCTTCTTGGGCAGCTCGGGCGGCATCACGTCTTGGAAGGCATTAAGGACTCGGGATACTTCTTCCGGTACCGTGTTTTCTTCCGCGCCCTCCTCCTTTAATGCCACCAAGAAGGTCACCTCGCCTTGCTTCAGCCCTTTGGATAGCTGCATGGCCGATAGCATTTTTCGATCGCGTCCCGATTCCCGGTAGATCGGGACCATGCATTGGCACCGCTTGTCCAGGATACATATGCAATCCGCGAAGGGCATGACACCCACATTTATCCGGTCGAGAAATCCCAATCCGAGTATGAAATCATAGTCATCGAGGGGAATTACCTCGATATCCTCTTTGCTAGTCCAAGGACCTAGATGGAACTCCACGCCCCTGGCCATGCCGTTGGTCGGGACTTCTCTAGAATTCACCGTCTTGAGCCAACCGGACTCATTTGCCTCGACCGGAAGATGCAGCTTCTTCGCGGCCTCTTTGGATATGAACAGATCGGACGCCCCGGTATCCACGAGTGCGCTCATCGTGGTACCTCCGATCTTCACATCTACGAACATCATTCCTTTCGGTTCTTTGGCCTTCTTGGCCTTAATCGTTCCAAGGATCCACAACGATCCCAACCGCGCCTCCTCTCGTGCATTGTCCTCCTTGCACAGGGCCGCCAACTTCCCCCTCTTCGGGCAATCGCGAGCCGTATGGGGGCCATCACAAAAAGAAGCACTTGTATGTGCGTACCTTGCGTTGGTATCCTCCATGGCTAGACTCGGTTTGATTCCTATGAGGGGTCGGAGGCGGTCTATTAGCATTCGGTTGAGGGAACCTGCCTCGATCTCCCCCACCAGTGGCCTTTTCTCTCGGTCGAGAGTCGGGCTTGGCCGCATTTGCCGGCCTATATTCCACAAGGGACTCGGCCACAGAAGTGGCTGTAGTGAGGTCCGTTGCATTACACCGTTTGAGCTCCTGTTTGACCTAGGGTTTGAGTCCGCCCATGAACTGGTGGAACGCCTCCGTCTCAATCATGGACGGGATTTGGAGCAACAGCTCCGAGAACCGCTTCACATAGTCACGAACTCCGCCCTTCTGTTCTAGGCGTTTGAGCTCCCCTCGGGCTTCCTCCTCCGCATAGGCGGGATAATAGGTTCGCCGAAATTCCTCGACGAACCGAGCCCATGTCACGATAGGATCGCCATTCCTACCATCCGACCGACGTCTCCACCATAGCAGTGCATCATCAGCTAAATACATGGCTGCGGTGTTCACCCGGATCACGTCATCGGTTGTTCCCATGGTTTGGAAGTATCGTTCCATATACCATAGGAAGTTATCCACGTCCTTTGCCACCCGAGAGCCCTTGAACTCCTTCGGTTTGGGTGCATCGGCACGGGACTGCACGGTGATCACCCCGTTCACGCGTGCTGCTTCAAGCTCCGCGAGCTTGCCCTTCATCTCCGCCATTCCCCCCGCATGGCCGCCATCGCGGCTTCCCAAGTCTCATCCCACTACTGCAGCTCGTGCATGAAGGATCCTTGCACCTCGACACGAAGCTCTCCCATGCCGGCTTGGAGCTCCTGCACTTCGGCAAGGAACTCCTCCCTTCCGGCTTCCGCTCCTTCGACGGCCTGATGCAGGTCATCCATCAACGCCTGGACATCCGTGACAGTGTCCTCTAAGGCCGTCAAACGGTTGTCCCGATCCCCCTTCGAATCCCTCGCACACGAGGCATCACGGGCCTTCTTAGACCGGGTAGCCCTCTCAGCTGGACGCCCACGATCTTCACGCTCATCGCCTTGAACGACCGGAGCATCAACGCGAGGATTAGCCATTGCGTTTGGGAATGATGGCTCTGATACCACTTGTCACGGGTCGATCTTTTTCGGTCGATCAAACACCACGCGGCCTTAGGATCGGTGATCCCAAGTCAGCCTTAGACACACACTCGCTCGAACACAAGAACCGAATGGGCAAAGAGAGTGTATATTGCTTGTGAACGAACTGTTTACAAAGTGGGAGAGGGATCCCTATTTATACAAGAGCGGGTCGCATCTCAGCTGTGGATCGTCCCTCCGATCCATCGGTTCATTTTGAATCCGTATCATCATTACAAGCTATACAACAGGCTACTCGAAGGCTACTCGATGGTCTACACACAGCAAGCCCTTGGGAAGTTCATGGGTCGCACGGAAGCCCAGGGGTTGCGCGCGTCAGGCCTTGGGCAGACCATGGGCGTGTGTCAGAAGCAAGATCAGGGTTGCAGGTCCGTCTGACATGCGACCAGCCGAATCGTCACGGGCTGCTCGAACATCGCTCATGGGTCGCTCATGGGCTGCGCATGGGCCTTTCGCTCATTCTGCTCATGGGTCGATTGTGGGCTACTCTCGGGCAACCCCTTGTGCGTGACACGGCCCGTCACGGACGATCTTGGATCATGCTTTGTTCGTGGGCCGTGTCACTTGTCTCAAAGATTAAGCCATCCACACTGCCAAGGCCCTCGACCGGGATCAATCCACGATCGATCCGGGCGATGCAAGGATCGATGCATGGATCGACCGGCACAGTGCATGGGTCGACTGAGATCGATCCGGATG
>CM027847.1:14240363-14290363 GCA_016097595.1 Eucalyptus pumila
CCGACCGGCCAAGCCACGACCCCCGAACCTCCATTTCCGGACAGCTACCGAGTGAGAGAGTTTAAGGCAAGCAATTGTTCTTCAATCTATGTTGTTGCAAGCTGTTTTGCCTAGAAAAGAAGTGAAATAGGTGAGGAGAATGGAGTACTTGAGCTGCATGTGGAGTCTTTGATATGTAGGAGGGTGTTAGATCAAGAAAACTGGTTGTGGATGAGGTGCATGTGCTGGATCTCGAATTTCATGAAGTGTGAGTGCTGGATTTTTGAACTTGCAAGTGAAACCAAATGAATTTGAGATTCTTACCATGAGGAATCTTAGTGATAATCATGCTGTGGTAAGGTGTATTGTGTGTATGGACAAAGAGTATAATGACGGGAGGTCGAAATCTAATATGTAGGAGGAGTTTTGTGAACTTGTGAACTGTTTTTGTGAAAATCAGTGTGACCTCAGGCGACATTTTAAATTTTCTGTAATTATCTGACCACAATTTGATTTCGAACCCTTGATAAAAGTTTTAGAGGACATCTTCATGAATAACATATCCAAAATTCAGAGAAAAAAAACAAAGTATGACCCTCGAAATAATTTTCCTACAAAAATGAAATCTGGAATTTTACAGAATGTTGGGTAGGAAGAAAATCGAAGTTTTACCCCCGGTACATATGGAATATGTCTTAGTGTTCTTCTTGAGATTTTTTACTATAGGTCTTATAGATAATGTGTCAAAATTTCGTAATTTTCTGAACCATTTTAGTAATTAATTCGGAATTTTTGCTAAAACTGCGCAATTGTAGAAATTAAGTTACTGTTTGGAGATTTCTATAGAATTGTCCTATATGAAGTATAGTTCTCGAATTGCCATGTGACTTAGTGATGCTGATGGTGGGAGGTTTGTGACTTGATGATGCTGATGGTGGGATATTGTGATTGATAAAAATTTTGTGAGATATCTTGTTTGACATATGATGATGCAATTGTGAATTAAAATGCAATTTGTTTGATAAAAGGGTTCATGAGATATCTTGTTTGACATATGATGATGCATTTGTGAAATTAAAATGCGATTTGTTACCCATTGAACCCTCGGATTAATGATGCCCCGGGAGTCGGGATGCCCAAAGGATCGAGTGAGTCGATGCCTTGTGGATGCCCGGTGGCCTTAAATGGCTGAGTGCCGGAGGTTATTCCCCGGGAGTTTCGGGATGCCCGGTGGTATGCTAGTCGGTACGTAATTCCGGATGGCCAGGGTAACCATTTTCATGGGAGGCCCTCGAGGTTCCTCGTGATGCTAGGTGGGGTATGAGATGCCTAGAGGCGTGATTCGCTCCAGATGCCCGGTGGCCTTAAATGGCTGAATGCCGGAGGCTTTCGCGATGCCTGGAAGGATGCGAATGCCGGAGGGACGCAAACAATGGTCCTCCGGGGATGAAACCTTTTGACTATAAATGTGTGGGGTCTGAATATGTTGTCATCACATTGAAGGGTTTCATGATTGTGATCTGATTATGTGGCATATGATTCTTATAGAATTTGCAATTGCTTTAGTATTGAAGAATTCCATGATATTGATATCCATTTATCCCTTGTCTCCCTGCCTTGTCTATCTTGTATGAAATTAGATGCCGATTGTTATGCTCGATATAGCTTGTTGAATCTTTTGCTGCTGAGTGGTTGTGCTCACTCCGTTTGGGGACTAACATTTCAGACTAGACAAGATACCTCTGCCGCCACCGCCACCAGCAGATGGACCGAGTGGTTGGATATGGCCGCGAGGAGGAGGACAGGAAAGGAAGGAACTTTTGGATGCCGACACTGATCGATGGAATTTAAGTATATGACTGTCGGAAGAGATATTAGTCATCTTTTGAAATATAGCCGAGTATAGAAAACCTTGGCATTTTGATGTACCGACGAATGATATCCATCAAGTTATGTAAATAAAAGTGTACGGTTTTAACTTACATAAAATGTTTAGTTGGTATGCATTGTTTTCTGAATATAGGGAAGGGAGTTGTTGGATACGCTTCCGCCATATAAATTGCGCAGGGACCTTCAGGTCACGAAAGAGAAAGGTAAGCGAACTGTGGCGACCCTGACAGATCGGGGGCCGTTCGGGGGGTACCACACCGAGCGCATGGGTCGTTTTCGAGCCAAGCGGCCATAGAGGATGAATTGATGACCGAGTTACTTGGGAATTGACGAATCTATGAGTCCCTTCGGTAAGACGAGATTGTGCCTCGGGCATGAATGAACGAGCCATGTGCTGTATCGATGCACGACCCAAACAAGACATTGGTGTTCTCGCATCTAGCTGTGCGGATGCGACCTCGTTCGATGACTCCGTGTGATCCTCGAGTTCTCGTGCTTGAGAAGCTACGGATGAGTCGGCTTGGTTCGTTTCCAGTGTACGTGATGGCGTGTGAGAGACGATAAGAATGTGTGCGTAGGCAGGCTCCGTGCTAGTGCATCCAACTGCTTCCCTCACTTTTGATCAGTTGTTGCTCCACGAGCTAAACGTCGGATGCAAGATGTGGGTTCCTGTGTTGCATACCTATTGCAACAGAAATGTGTGCCTTCGGTCATCCCTTCCATCACGTCATCCTCTTGGATGCTCGGTTGGACCGGATAGTAGGGCTCGTGTTCCACGAACGTCGTCTCGTTCGATCGTTCGGATGGACCATGAGTGCCTACTCGTTCTCTCGGATGCGGAACTCTCATAATGGGAGTGGGGTCATTGGCCCTTGCTCCCTAATCGTTAAGCGTTTATCGTTTCACCTGAATGACAATCTTGCCTTGTCCTTGATCGCGCAAAGCCCTCAGGCATCGCGATGGATCATGCTCGGCGGACGTCATGAAGGAATGCTACCTGGTTGATCCTGCCAGTAGTCATATGCTTGTCTCAAAGATTAAGCCATGCATGTGTAAGTATGAACTAATTCAGACTGTGAAATTGCGAATGGCTCATTAAATTAGTTATAGTTTGTTTGATGGTATTTGCTACTCGGATAACTGTAGTAATTCTAGAGCTAATACGTGCAACAAACCCCGACTTTTGGAAGGGATGCATTTATTAGATAAAAGGTCGACGCGGGCTTTGCCCGTTGCTCTGATGATTCATGATAACTTGACGGATCGCACGGCCATCGTGCTGGCGATGCATCATTCAAATTTCTGCCCTATCAACTTTCGATGGTAGGATAGTGGCCTACTATGGTGGTGACGGGTGACAGAGAATTAGGGTTCGATTCCGGAGAGGGAGCCCGAGAAACGGCTACCACATCCAAGGAAGGCGGCGAGCGCGCAAATTACCCAATCCCGACACGGAGAGGTAGTGACAATAAATAACAATAACGGGCTCTTTGAGACTGGTAATTGGAATGAGTACAATCTAAATCCCTTAATGAGGATCCATTGGAGGGCAAGTCTGGTGCCAGCAACCGCGGTAATTCCAACTCCAATAGCGTATATTTAAGTTGTTGTAGTTAAAAAGCTTGTAGTTGGACCTTGAGTTGGGTTGACCGGTCCGCCTCATGGTGTGCACCGATTGGCTCATCCCTTCTACCGGTGATACGCTCCCCGGCCTTAATCGCGCGGGTCATGCCTCCGTCTTGTTACTTTGAAGAAATTAGAGTGCTCAAAGCAAGCCTACGCTCTGTATACATTAGCATGGGATAACATCATAGGATTCCGGTCCTATTGTGTTGGCCTTCGGGATCCGAGTAATGATTAACAGGGACAGTTGGGGGCATTCGTATTTCATAGTCAGAGGTGAAATTCTTGGATTTATGAAAGACGAACAACTGCGAAAGGATCAGCTTTGCCATTTTCGCACTTCGCGGGTTCTGTTCACGGGCTTTTCTCTCTCGTTCACCGGATGCTCCCAATTCGGATTCCCGAGTCACTGTTCACCCTTCTGGTGTGTTGTTGATTCCCGGGGCTGTGGGCATCGGATTGCGCTGATTTTCGGAGGGAAGCTTCAGCTAAGTCCCCTCTTGTGGCACCCCTCGACGGCCCCCGATCCGTTAGGGTTGCCACAGTTCGCTTACCTTTCACTTTCCCTAATAACATGACACTCTGATACCATTTTAATTGCAGCAGGTCCATACAACCTGGGGGATTACATCTTTTAGATCGGTCCCTTGCGCAATTTATATACGGAAGCACATCCAACAACTCCCTTCCTTGTATTCAGAAAACGATGCACACCAACTAAACATTTATAGGTAAAAGCCGAACACTTTTATTTACTTAAACCAGATGGACATCATTCATCGGTACATCAAAATGCCGCAGTCTTCTATACTCGGCTATACTTCAAAAGATGACCGACATCCCCTCCCACAATCGTATGCTTAAGGTCCATCAACCAATGTCGGCGTCCAAAAGTTCCCTCCTTTGCTATCCTTCTCCTCGCGGTCATATCCAACCACTCAAACCATCTACTAATCTGAAATGTTGGTCCCCAAAAGGGGTGAGTACAGCCACTCAGCAGGTAAAGGACCAATAAACCACTCAATGCATCATGCCACACAATCATCACCAATCATAGCATTACATGTCATTGAAGTATCCATGCACAATTTACCTTGATATCATGCACATGTCATCATATCTCATGTACATACATCATCATATAGTCATCACCATCATGTCATACACTTACAATCATCATGTCACATGTACCATCATCATTACCATGCATCCATGCACTCATCATCATCATATCACATGTACCATCATCATTACCATGCATCCATGCATTCATCAATCATCATATCACATATACCATCATCATTACCATGCATTCATGCACTCATCATCATCATATCACATGTACCATCATGCCATAGGTGCACATACATCCATGCACTTACCATCATCATGTCACACATACCATCATGCCATAGGTGCACATACATCCATGCACTTACCATCATCATGTCACATGTACCATCATGCCATAGGTGCACATACATCCATGCACTTACCATCATCATGTCACACATACCATCACGCCATAGGCGCACATACATCCATGCACTTACCATCATCATGTCACACATATGCCATCATGCCATAGGTGCACATACATCCATGCACTCAACATCATGCACTCATGCATACATGTTGCCATACCATGCATAATTCAATTTCAATTTCCCAATTTTATTCTTTCATTTTGGGCCACCACATTCCTCTTTCCTGGGACCAATATTTGCATCCCACATTTATCGCTCACGCCCAAACTGGCATCGCGAGGAACCTCCGGGCATGTATTCAAAATACAATCAGGCATCCCCCCCCCCACATTCCGGGCATCTCATATCCCAACTGGCATCACGAGGAACCTCCGGGCATGTATCCAAGATACAACCGGGCATCCGGCATTTACACTCCCTGGCCGGGCATCTCGTATCCCAATTAGCATCACGAGGCATCCCCCTGGGCAAAAACCTCCAGGGCTTCCGAAATTACGTACCGACATACCACCAGGATTCCCCCCCTCCTCTGGAATTACGTACCGTATACCACCGGGCATCTCGAAACTCCCGAGGACCCTCCGGAATTACGCCACTAGGCCACCGGGCATCCGGCACTCCCTAGCCAGGCATCCCGACAATCCCGGGGCATCGTCGGCTCACACCTCCGACGGCATTCTCATTTATCATAGTTTATATTCACAATTGTGGCTCAATTTCAACATGGCATATAATGTGATGGCAAACAAGATCATTTTCATCATTCGGTTTATATATGCATTTCCAATCATCAACATACATGCAGCAGGATCCAATCACTTATGTCAATACAATCCATGGGGTCCATGCAACATAGAATAATCCATACATCACGACCTTTTTGAGATTTACCAAATTCCAGCTTGCACAATTTCGGAAAACATGTAAATTAAATATCCATATGATCTTCAAAAATCATGAAATCAGAACATGTGATAGATAAGACATAAAGGTAGCAATTCCATGAAGAACACATGCCCAAAAGAGCTTCACACAAGAAGATATAGCTCACACAATACAACATGCAAAATTCGGATAAAGTCAGATTGTGCAGTTCTTGAAATATTTCTATTAAAATACCAGAATGACCTCAAAAAATTATGAAATTTTACCAGGTTATAGTCAAGACCCTAAGGTATATTTTTCATGAAGACATATAGGCCAAATTCGTCCTAGATAATTTTCTATAGTCATCCGAAGCTTCTGGTTCTAGCACCGAAACGTCCCGTGTGGGTATCTCCGAAATATCGAGTTCTCACCCCCTTATTATTCTTTTTTTCCTCTGAAATTTGGATATATTTTACTTCAAGAGGTCCCCTACAACTTTAATTAAGGGATCTAAGTCAAATTTCCAAAGAACAGTCACCATATGGGTCCATGAAGTCTCGGGTGTCCAGTACCGCGTCTCCAGATTTACCGTCTTCAAGAGTAAGTCGATTCACTAGGCTACACTTGCTCATTTTACTTCAAATTTGATTATGTTAGTCTTTAAGATGTTCTATACAAGTTTCATGAGGAAGTCGAAGAGAGATTCTTGATAAAAATCGACATGCTACCACAGATCTACCGAAAAGGTCAGCAAAATCGTTCCAGATCTAGTGTCTTCGTAGGATGAGGGTTTGACCCCTTAAATCTCCACCATTTAGTCCCAATTTTTTTTATGTTTTAGTTTAAGATGTTGGCTACAACTTTCATGAAGGAATCAAAGTCAAAATCCAACTCGAAACATGCATGCAAGCTCTCACAAGATTCTGGCTCAGGCGGTTCATACGAAAACAGCAAGCATACTCAAGAACAAGTCACATTCTAGCTTCGGTTTTGTCTACCCTAACATCCGAAACCTACCACCAACAAATCACACAAATCACACATACAAGGCACACATGCAAGAGTGGAAATCAGTCCCAACTTGCCTCTAAGATCAAGCGGACAGCGGCACACGGACGGCACACCGGCGACGGACGGACGGCGTGCAGGCGGCGACGGGCGAGCTCCTCCTTCCTTTCTCTCTTCCTCTCTTCCTCTCTTTCTCTCTTTCTCTCCTCTCTCGCGGCACCTAGACCGACCACTCCCTCTCTCTCTCTCTTTTTGGTTGTATATATATATGCATGCAATCTTATTTTGCATGGGGGACACTTGTCCCTAAGAAGGAGACAAGTGTCTCCTTTGCCGAAGACACTTGGAGGAAGCCATGCGGCTCCTCCTCCTCCCCCTCCATGCATCGACATGGGCCGGGCTTATGGCCCACTTTAGGCCCATCTCACTTGGGCCTAAAGTCCAAACTTAAATGGCCAAGTTTATTTTTAATAATACATTTTAATCCTCATTTAAATAAATACCTAATTGCATAATAAAATGGCCAAAAGACTTTGTGACATTAATCCATCAAATCTATAAAGTGCATAGTCAAGAACAAAGTCTTCTTTATCAAATTGTCCTATAGCACCAACCTTGATCATCCATTAACATTTTCTACTTAAATAAATACCTAACTTGCAAAAATAATAAGGCCATTAAACTTATAGTCACAAATCCATAAATTCCAATTTATGATGCACATGGCCAATGATAGAATTTTCTTTCCTCTCACATAATTATCCATTAAAAGCTTGGCCATAAATCTTATTGCAAATTATGGATTAAATGGCCATAACTTGATGGTACTTCCATCACCTATTCATAGACTTTAATGTAACTAGAGGTCATTATGAATTTTGGGATGCCACACCTCTACGTTTCCACTTAACGGTTTTGCAAAAGACGGCCTACATTCAAAGAAATCATTTGCCCTAGATTCCGAATTCTGCCCAGTTTTTGCTTCTGGTGTGCTGGCTGTTCTTCTGCTCGATTTAGGAGTTCCAATGGGAGTTTACGGATGATTTTTGGAGGAGAGTCCTCCCTCACCTAGTCCTCCCTACCCTTCGAATTATTCCGGTTGGGCGAGCTGGTTGGGGAGATCCATTCGATCCAGGTGCTGTGCGCGAGTGCGGGTGGGCTGCTCGATGCTCAGATGCGGGTGGAAAGGAAGTGGCTGGGGACTTCGGTTCTTTCAGGGTGATTCTTCCGCATCATCCTGAATCGGTTTCCTTTGGTTACGGCTCCTAGGTCAGTCAATCCTTCCTCCTCTTGTCTGTTCGTCGCTGCTGCACTGGTTGTGCGCGATTTTGTGCTGTTGTGTTCTTCTGCTGCATTTGTTGTGTTGGCTGGCTTCTCTAGACTGGGGAAGGGTGATAGGAACTTCGCAGATTTGATCCCTGGTGCACGATGATCAATTCTTCGGTTGAGAGTGTGATGCAGGCCAGGTGTTTGTAGAAATGTCTGCAGAATCTGTTTTGGCCAGAAACGCTCCTTCTAGCCGTCCATTGGCTGTAGGCCCTTTGGGGCATCCGACCCCCTCTCTTGGTGATGCGTAGCCTTCGATTCAGCCAGGGGTGGATATGGCCACCTCTTCTGGTTATCCTCATCCGAACAGCAAGCTTAAAGGCCCGCGGGGATCGTCCTCAAGGCCACACCGTTCTAGGGGAAGGAGCCGCAAGCGATCGTTCTCCAAGCATCCGGGGCAACCTCCGACTGGTCACCATGATGCCCCGGCGCGTTCTTGGGCAAATGTGGCTCGGTTGGCAGTGAAAGGTTCCGAATTGCTTTTGTTCCGCCCACTTTTGTGGAGGGAGAGGCTGTTGTGAATCTCCCGGATGAAGCACTCGATGCTATGGACCCGAAGTGGCATGATTGCTTGGTTGGCTACTTGGTTGGGAGAAGGAGGCTACCTTTCGGTTTGTTGGAGCAAGTGTTGAGGAAGACGTGGGGCTACAAGATTGGTGAAATCTTTGCCGATGATCAAGGATTTCTCTTCCTCCAAATCCCGGACCCCGAATTTAGGAGGAAGATCCTTGAAGATGGGCCAGTGACGATTGCGAGAGTGTCGCTAATACTTCGGCAGTGGAAGCCTCTCATGGACCTTAAGAGAGAAGACCAATCCGCCATTCCCGTTTGGATTCGCCTGCGGAATTTGCCATTTCAGTGTTGGACGGTGCCGGCCATGAGCGCGATCGCGAGTGTGGCGGGAAAGCCGCTGTATGTTGATCAATGAACCGACCAAATGAAGATGGTCTCATTACCGAGAATTTGTGTTGAGGTCACGGCCAATCAGCCAAGAGTCGAGAAGGCCAAAGTCACCTTGAAGGGTGTTTCTGTGGCATCCGGAAATTTTGATAACCCTCGGATATGTGACGGCCATGACTGATCGACGGAGGTATCGTTGGACCATATCATCGGTACCATGTACGGACATTGTTTTGTTACCACCATCGGACCGATGAGTCACGGTTAGAAATGGTTCGACCGTGAGTGAGTTATAGCTTCGTCTCTATGTACCATTACTAGCAAGGCTGAGGTTTATTCCGAGTAATGTGCTGAGGAGATATTCCTATACTAAATTTGGCTGTTTAATCGTGTACTCTACGAACTAAATCTCCCATGTACATTGTTGCGACCCCGTACAGCCACGTAAGTAATTATTTTTCAGCACTTGCACATGCTGAAGTTAAGAGTCGAATTTTGGAGGAATTAATCCGTGCGTAAGGACCATGCACGTTTCTTCACATGCGCGACCATACATTCACGTAAGAATTTCTCCGAGTCCATTGACCTACCATGCACGGCCATACGGCCATGTTCTTTTCTTTTCTGTTGAAGTCAGTCAATAAGAAGAAAAGGAAAAGTTCGACCTATGCAGCCCTTTATTTTTGCACATGAAGAATCGTGCAACCGGTCAACTAAGGAAGGGGATTGTTGACCGAAGGGCACTCAGCAAAAGCCACGTTGCTTTCTGGTGGTTGGCCAGCAAATTGGGATTAAGAAAAGAATTAATTAAATGGCTGAAGACACGTTGCAAGAGAGGAGCAAGGTGTCGAAGGAAGAGAAGCATGATGGACACGTACGGATCCAGCTGCCCTTCATGCAGCCAAACCATGGAAAAATGTTCTGTTAGTTGACTGGTTTTGGTGAAAAAAAAAACCAGCGACTAATCAGCTCGCTTGTACTGACCAGAGAAGCAAGGCCAGAGGAGGCCACGTTGCTTCGTATGGAGCAACCAGCGACGGCCAAGAAAACCCAGCTGGAGACACGCCTTCTCCACCTGTCCTCCATGCATGCATCCACCGAAAATCCCCCTCTTTGTTGGCTGGTTTTTAGCAAAATCAGCAGCTAATCTGCTCGTGTAAGTGAGCTAAAGGGAGTGACTGAGCAGAACCGAGAGTGAGAGAGAGGGAGAGAGTTGCCGAGAGAGAGTGAGATGCGAGAGAGAGAGAGGCCGAGAAGGAACCGTCGCCGCCCGCACGCCGTTCGTCCGTCGCCGGTGTGCCGTCCGTGTGGTCGTGTTTGTTCATCTTAGAGGCAAGTGGAATCCATTACTTATCTTGCATGTTTGTTGTGGTGTATGCATGTTAGATTCTAGGTATGATTCCTGCGAAAAACCGAGGTAAGAGTTGGTTATTTGTAAACCGTGTGACTGTTCTTGTTCGGTTTGTTGGAGTCAGTAGCTTGTTCGAGTTTGCATGTGTGTTTGGAGTTCGATTTTGGCTTCTGTGTCTTCATGAAAGTTGAAGCTAACGTCTTGTACTATGACATACTAAAAATTCATAGAAAACGATGGAGATTTGAGGGGTCAAAAGTTCTATTTTACGGAGACTTTAGATCTGCGAAATTTTCACTGACCTCTTGTTGATTTCTTGGTTGCATGTTGATTTCTGTTGGAGATCTCACTTCGTTGTCTTCTTGAAAGTTGAAGGTAACACCTTAAGCCATAACATACTCAAATTTGAAGCATAAAGAACAAGTATAGCTCGGTGAATCGGTTAGATCTTGAATATGATGGTTCTGGTGAAGTATTTCGAGACACCTGAGACTTCATGGACTAAAATGGTGACCATAATCTGGTTATTTGGCCTAGATCTCTTATAAAATTTGTAAAGGACACCTTGGTACATAACATACTCAAATTTCAGAAGAAACGAAAGAGAATTGATGGGTGAAAACTAAGAAATTCGGAGGAGTGTGTTCTGGACGTCGCGGTCGTGATTCCAGAAGCTTCGTAGGGTTGTAGAAATTAATCTAAACAGAATTTGGCTTAGTGTTCTTCATGAAAAGTGTAGAAAATGTGTTGGCTATCACCCTGTAAAATTTCGTAATTTTTGAAAGCCATATGAGTATTTTAATCGAAATTATTTGGAAACTGTGCAAGTCTGGCCATTACCCGAATATAAGGTGCTATTTCATGGAAATTGTGAAATTTATGAGAAATTCAATTTGGCCATGAATTTTATATGAAATTGTAACCCTATTAGTGATTGTTTGAATATTATGATTTTGAGAAAATCATAAATATTAAATATCTATTTATGAAAATAAATAAATAAATAAATAATAAAATAAAATAAAATAGATTTTTATTTGGCCATGGATTCAATTTTATTTGTGTGGCATATATGTGATAAAGTTTTGGTATGAGTATGACATTTGAATTGAGATGCAAGTGTGAACTCCATGTCAAGTGTGATTTGTTTGATACCATGCCAATTGCCATGTTAATTTGAGATTAAAATATTGGCAAATGTGGATGATGGGAAATGAGGAAATGGTTGTGGTGGATGATGATGCTCGATGGCCTAGTGGCGTAATTCCGGAGATTCCCCGGGAGTGTCGGGATGCCCGGTCGTATACGGTACGTAATTCCAGGGGAGGCCTGGTGGTATGTCGGTACATAATTCCGGAAGCCCTGTCGGAGGTCTTTGCCCGAAGGGAATGCCTCGCGATGCCAGGATTTGGGTGCGAGATGCCTGGCTAGAAGGGTAAAGGCCAGAGGTCCGGTTGTATCTTGGATACATGCCCGGAGGTTCCTCGTGATGCTAGTTGGGATGCGAGATGCCCGGAATGTGGGGGGATGCCCGGTTGTATCTTGGATACATGCCCGGAGGTTTTTCTCGCATGGGATGCGAGTGTAAAATTGATGATGAGATTGATGAATGGGTGATGTGGTGATCAAAATTGAAAGATAAAGATGAAAATTAAACCATGACATGATGATATGCATGGCATGATATGCATGATGATATGCATGATGATGATGATGATGATGATATGTGATGTGATATGATGATCACCCATGATATGATATGCATGATGATGATGATGATGATGATGATGATATGTGATGTGATATGATAATCACCCATGATATGATATGCATGATGATATGCAATGGTGATGATAATGATAATGATATATGATATGGCCTGTGTATTGTGATGATGTCATGATAATGATGACATGTATGATGAAATGATGCCATGATGATGATGACATGTATGATACGATGATGATATACATGTATGTGTTATAAATTGATATGATGATGCATGATAGTATGCGCATGGCTTCAAGGTAAGAAATGCTTGCAATGCATGTATGATTGCATGATGCATTGAGTTGTTATTGGATTTCCCTATCTGCTGAGTGGTTGTACTCACCCCTTTTGGGGACCAACATTTCAGATTAGTAGATGGTTTGAACGGTTGGATATAACCGTGAGGAGAAGGATAGCAAAGGAGGGAACCTTTGGACGCCGACACTGGTTGATGGACCTTAAGCATACGATTTGTGGGAGAAGATGTCGGTCATCTTTTAAAATATAGCCAAGTATAGAAAGACTGTGGCAATTTTGATGTATCGACTAATGATGTCCATCAAGTTATGTAAACAAAAGTGTACAGCTTTTACCTATAAATGTTTAGTTGGTGTGCATCAATTTCTGAATGTAGGAAAGGGAATTGTTGAATATGCTTCCGTTATGTAAATTGCGCAAGGGACCGTTAATAAAAGATGTAAACCCCCATGGTTGTATGGACCCGCTACAATAGAAACGGTATCAGAGTGATATGTTAATAAGGAAAGTGAAAGGTAAGCGAACTGTGGCGACCAAAATCGGATCGGGGGCCGTCGAGGGGTGTCACAGCCCTGTTTTGGTATCAGAGCTATGGTCTATTTGGAGTGATAAGGAGCCTCAGATGGAAATGATGATAGAATGATGCACACCATAGGATGTAAAATGAAATAATTGAATAACGGGTGATGAGAAT
This sequence comes from Eucalyptus pumila, assembly GCA_016097595.1. Taxonomy (NCBI): domain Eukaryota; kingdom Viridiplantae; phylum Streptophyta; class Magnoliopsida; order Myrtales; family Myrtaceae; genus Eucalyptus; species Eucalyptus pumila. The sequence goes on from CM027847.1 coordinate 14,253,517, forward strand.
TCACTCGTAGATCCCTCGTAGTTTATCTTGAGATGTCTTTAGGTACCAGTAACATGTATATGTTACTTATGTAGTAGTAGTAGTAGTCGCTTTGAATAGGAGACAGTGAGTCTCAAATTATTCCTGAGGCAATGCTTGGAAAATTGCAGGAAAGTCATGGTACGAGATGGAAGTGCTCATCCATCGAGGGTTGAAGCCTCTGTTGCAAGGGCTGAACCACGAATGGAAGATATCCTGCAAGCATTGGCCAATATTGGAAATCTGATGGATAGACAAGCGCAGCAACAACCCGGAGTGGAACGTCGCCCTCAGGGACTGGTGGAACAATTTTTGAAGTTGAAACCACTTAAGTTTAGTGGAATAGGAAGTCCTAAGGAGGCGGAACATTGGATTGATGGAATGGAACGGATTTTCCGGTTGTTGGATTGTAGTGATGCTGAGAAAATAGTTTTGGCAGAGTACCAGCTGGAGGGAAATGCAAAGTTTTGGTGGAGAGCTTCGAGGGATACGATCTTTCCACCAAGTACTGATGTGAACTGGGATGAGTTTGTTAGGGCTTTCAATAGGAAGCATTTCTCTGATTGTGCCAAGGATAGGAAGATCACTGAATTTGTTCAATTAGAACAAAGGGAGCCGACAAAGAGACCGTATGAGGCAAAATTTTCTGAATTGTCTAGGTATGCTCCTAGGTTGGTTGAGGATCAAGAGGAAAAGACTAAGAGATTCCTGAAAGGATTAAGGACTGATATTAGGAAACAACTGGTGCCTTTGAATATAAGGGATTATAATGAGATTTATGAGAGGGCACAGTTGGTGGAGCAAGAGTTAGTGAGAGAGCAACTAGAACCTAAGAGGCAGATGACCTTTAATGATGTTCGAAGAGGTAAGAGACCCTATCCTGGTCAAGGTCCAACCTGGGATGCTAAGAAAAAGAGTAACTTTGGAAATTTTAGAAGAGTTTGGAATGGCCCGATTTTAAGAAGAGCACCCTACCAGGGTAATTTTTGCCAAAGATGTGGTAGACAACATGGGCCAGGACCTTGTAATAGCCAATTGAGATGTAATGGATGTGGGCAAATTGGACACTTTAAGAAAGACTGTCCACAAAAGAGGTTGCAGCCGAATGTTAGCTCGATGCGACAGGTGCAACAAAGTACTGTTGAACCAAATCCACCAAGGAATTCACAGAGGCCGCCACCATAAGGAAGGGTGTATGTGGTCACTCAAGAGGAAGTAGGAGCTTCCAAAAGTGTTATCTCAGGTATGATTTTGATAGAGGGATAAAAAGGTATATGCGTTATTTGATATGAGTGACACGCATTCATTTGTGTCCGAAAAATATAGATGATTGTGAGGAGTAGGAACAAATCTCTAGATATGCCTCTTCGTGTTTCTACATCGCTGAAAGATATGTTGTTATCTACGTTGGCATGTGAGATGAGTGAGATAACCCTAGGGGAATGAGATTTGGAAATGGACTTGATAGTGATAGTTATGTATGACTTTGATGTCATCATAAGAATGGACTAGCTCCGTAAGCAATGGACTAGGATGAATGATCTCCTGAGATAGTACTTACCCATGCGCTGAGGATAAAATCGTGAGGCTAAGAATGGGATAAGCCAAAATGGATAATAACTCTGTAAGTTAATCCCTGTTGAAACGAGACCCTTCAGTAGATGTGTAGTTTGGGTTCGAACCAGGCGAAAGCTGGTGTACCTGTAACGTCCCGGTTTGATGAAAGCGAGGAGTGGACGCCGAGGTCAGAGGACCTGAACAAGGAGCGGCTCCTGGCAGGCTTCTAGGATGGTAAAAAGGGGACAGGAATGAACCGAACTATGAACTGAACTGGGAAGGTGGTGTTTCTAGGATAATTTTGTTAGAGTAGCGGAAGCATGGTTAAGCTTGTAGAACTCTTGTTGTGAAAGAGAAGGATGGGTTGATGCATTTGTGCATTAATAATAGGCAATTGAATCATGTGAATGTCTAGAATAAGTATCCCTTACCTGGAATTGATGACCTATTTGACCAACTGCGAGGGAGTTCGGTCTTTTCTAAAATTGACTTGAGATCGATATTGACTAAGGATTGAGAAGGAGGACATTCCTAAGACCGTGTTTAGAACTCGCTATGGACACTATGAGTTCCTGGTTATGTCATTTGGATTGACGAATGCCTTAGCTGCATTCATGGATTTAACGAGTAGGATACTTAAGCCTTATTTGGATCAAATTGGGATTGTCTTTGATTGATGATATCCTAATATATTCTAAAGGACTTGAAGATCATGCGTAGCACCTAAGCGTGGCGTTGCAAGCAAGGCTTAAGAAGTGGATTATGAAGAGCGAGTTATGAATTTGAGGATTAAGTTATGATCATTTGAGCTAAGTAGTGACTTCCTATTTGAGGATTTCATTGGAAGTCTTGATGCGTTACATGGAGGTATTTAGTATGTACAGATTGATCTTGGAAGTCATGAGTTTGAGTGGTCATATGAGACATGAAATTATTTGAGGTTTATATGTTGGAATAATAGGTTTAATCGATAGTGGTCAACTTTTAATTTTAGGTGATGATCTCAGTTTGAAAAGGTTTGGTGGAATTAGTGAACATGATCATTTGTGGTTATAGACTTTCCAAGGTGAAATGGTGGAAGTTCAAATTGTGGATTTGATGAATGATTAGCCTAAGTGATGATTCTTTAGGATGAGATTTGAGATATATTCGGTGGAAACTAGACAAGTTTTATTTTGGTGGATTGTCGATCTTTGAATTAAATAAGTCTTGGTGGACTATAGATATTTGAATCGAAGGAATGATGCTATATTTTAGGCTTGAATCTATGTTGCGATGAATGCATAGTGAATGTCTTTGTTGGACTGAGCCAAATGAGTTATTGGTGGTGTTGATTTTGATGGTTCTAGGCTTGAATTGGTGGTGACGAAGGTATAGGAATGATTTGGCTAAATGGTGCGTTCGATTGAGTCGAGAAGGTGGAATTCTTTAAATTTGAATCTCATTGATAGTTGCACTTAGGATAGAGCTTGAAATAGATGTTTTCACAAAAGGAATCGAATATGAGATAGAGGAGGTGGATGGAATTATTAAAAGATTTTGATTGTGAACTGTTTTAGAAAATCTCTTGAATTTCATCAAAATTTATGAGTACCGTGACACCGTGCCCAAATGTTTTAAGAAATGTTTTCTATTTCAAGGATTTCTGAACTTTTTATAGAAAACATTCCAACCCATTGGAGTTGGGATTGAGATTGGAATTTACCAACGTACTGATTTAAATTTACTAAGGGTTTTGATAAAGTATTTTATTTCGCGCCGTGATACAAGTGCAACTTAAGGCTTTACATGTGGATTTCGAAAAACATTTGGAATTTAAACGTGAACATGGATTTTATGGATTTGGTATCATGCTTTGATTTTGTGAATTGGTTTCAACAATACGAGATTCACCTATTCTCAAATACTATCATTGTTATACCGTTGTGTCTTTAAAATCCCTGTTTTGCATTATTTGATATCATGAAGTGGAATTTTCAAGAACTCAAAGGATTTTCCACATTGGTGATTTGAAAACGTTTTGACATGGAAATGACATATGATTTCAAAGCCTGCTATTGTAGTATTGATGTGCTTTTGAAAACCTAAGTTTGGATTGTTTGATTTCATGAAGGAAGATTTTCAAGCGTTCAAAAGGAATTTCAGATGTGGTTATTGTTTTAAAATTGTTTCGGTGTTGAGATAAATTAAGAAATGTTAAGAGCCTGCATCCTTGACTTTAAAGGAAGTTGGGATGAAAAGTTATACCTGGTAGAATTTGTGTATAGCAATAGCTTTCAGAAAAGTATAGGCATGTGCTGAGGAAGTATTAGTTAGACCCTGGTCACATACTCGATCATGAAGCCATCAAAATGGATGAGAAAGTGAGGTACATCAAGGAGCCTGTGCAAGTATTGGATTGAAAGGAAACAAATTCTCAGGACCAAGAGAATTCCATTGGTTAAGATATTATGGCGATATCATGATGTGGAGGAAGCCACATAGGAGAAAAAAAAAATGAATGAGATGAGAGAAAGGTACTCTCACTTATTTCAAGAAGACATAGGGAATGTCTAATTTCGAGGACGAAATTCTCTAAGGAGGGGAGAATTGTGGCATCCGGAAATTTTGATAACCCTCGGATATGTGACGGCCATGACTGATCGACGGAGGTATCGTTGGACCATATCATCGGTACCATGTACGGACATTGTTTTGTTACCACCATCGGACCGATGAGTCACGGTTAGAAATGGTTCGACCGTGAGTGAGTTATAGCTTCGTCTCTACGTACCATTACTAGCAAGGCTGAGGTTTATTCCGAGTAATGTGCTGAGGAGATATTCCTATACTAAATTTGGCTGTTTAATCGTGTACTCTACGAACTAAATCTCCCATGTACATTGTTGGGACCCCGTACAGCCACGTAAGTAATTATTTTTCAGCACTTGCACATGCTGAAGTTAAGAGTCGAATTTTGGAGGAATTAATCCGTGCGTAAGGACCATGCACGTTTCTTCACATGCGCGACCATACATTCACGTAAGAATTTCTCCGAGTCCATTGACCTACCATGCACGGCCATACGGCCATGTTCTTTTCTTTTCTGTCGAAGTCAGTCAATAAGAAGAAAAGGAAAAGTTCGACCTATGCAGCCCTTTATTTTTGCACATGAAGAATCGTGCAAACGGTCAACTAAGGAAGGGGATTGTTGACCGAAGGGCACTCAGCAAAAGCCACGTTGCTTTCTGGTGGTCGGCCAGCAAATTGGGATTAAGAAAAGAATTAATTAAATGGCTGAAGACACGTTGCAAGAGAGGAGCAAGGTGTCGAAGGAAGAGAAGCATGATGGACACGTACGGATCCAGCTGCCCTTCATGCAGCCAAACCATGGAAAAATGTTCTGTTAGTTGACTGGTTTTGGTGAAAAAAAAACCAGCGACTAATCAGCTCGCTTGTACTGACCAGAGAAGCAAGGCCAGAGGAGGCCACGTTGCTTCGTATGGAGTAACCAGCGACGGCCAAGAAAACCCAGCTGGAGACACGCCTTCTCCACCTGTCCTCCATGCATGCATCCACCGAAAATCCCCCTCTTTGTTGGTGGTTTTTAGCAAAACCAGCAGCTAATCTGCTCGTGTAAGTGAGCTAAAGGGAGTGACTGAGCAGAACCGAGAGTGAGAGAGAGGGAGAGAGTTGCCGAGAGAGAGTGAGATGCGAGAGAGAGAGAGGCCGAGAAGGAACCGTCGCCGCCCGCACGCCGTTCGTCCGTCGCCGGTGTGCCGTCCGTGTGGTCGTGTTTGTTCATCTTAGAGGCAAGTGGAATCCATTACTTATCTTGCATGTTTGTTGTGGTGTATGCATGTTAGATTCTAGGTATGATTCCTGCGAAAAACCGAGGTAAGAGTTGGTTATTTGTAAACCGTGTGACTGTTCTTGTTCGGTTTGTTGGAGTCAGTAGCTTGTTCGAGTCTGCATGTGTGTTTGGAGTTCGATTTTGGCTTCTGTGTCTTCATGAAAGTTGAAGCTAACGTCTTGTACTATGACATACTAAAAATTCGTAGAAAACGATGGAGATTTGAGGGGTCAAAAGTTCTATTTTACGGAGACTTTAGATCTGCGAAATTTTCACTGACTTCTTGTTGATTTCTTGGTTGCATGTTGATTTCTGTTGGAGATCTCACTTCGTTGTCTTCTTGAAAGTTGAAGGTAACACCTTAAGCCATAACATACTCAAATTTGAAGCATAAAGAACAAGTATAGCTCGGTGAATCGGTTAGATCTTGAATATGATGGTTCTGGTGAAGTATTTCGAGACACCCGAGACTTCATGGACTAAAATGGTGACCATAATCTGGTTATTTGGCCTAGATCTCTTATAAAATTTGTAAAGGACACCTTGGTACATAACATACTCAAATTTCAGAAGAAACGAAAGAGAATTGATGGGTGAAAACTAAGAAATTCGGAGGAGTGTGTTCTGGACGTCGCGGTCGTGATTCCAGAAGCTTCGTAGGGTTGTAGAAATTAATATAAACAGAATTTGGCTTAGTGTTCTTCATGAAAAGTGCACGAAAATGTGTTGGCTATCACCCTGTAAAATTTCGTAATTTTTGAAAGCCATATGAGTATTTTAATCGAAATTATTTGGAAACTGTGCAAGTCTGGCCATTACCCGAATATAAGGTGCTATTTCATGGAAATTGTGAAATTTATGAGAAATTCAATTTGGCCATGAATTTTATATGAAATTGTAACCCTATTAGTGATTGTTTGAATATTATGATTTTGAGAAAATCATAAATATTAAATATCTATTTATGAAAATAAATAAATAAATAAATAATAAAATAAAATAAAATAGATTTTTATTTGGCCATGGATTCAATTTTATTTGTGTGGCATATATGTGATAAAGTTTTGGTATGAGTATGACATTTGAATTGAGATGCAAGTGTGAACTCCATGTCAAGTGTGATTTGTTTGATACCATGCCAATTGCCATGTTAATTTGAGATTAAAATATTGGCAAATGTGGATGATGGGAAATGAGGAAATGGTTGTGGTGGATGATGATGCTCGGTGGCCTAGTGGCGTAATTCCGGAGATTCCCCGGGAGTGTCGGGATGCCCGGTGGTATACGGTATGTAATTCTAGGGGAGGCCTGGTGGTATGTCGGTACATAATTCCGGAAGCCCTGTCGGAGGTCTTTGCCCGAAGGAATGCCTCGCGATGCCGGATTTGGGTGCGAGATGCCTGGCTAGAAGGGTAAAGGCCAGAGGTCCGGTTGTATCTTGGATACATGCCCGGAGGTTCCTCGTGATGCTAGTTGGGATGCGAGATGCCCGAATGTGGGGGGCGGATGCCCGGTTGTATCTTGGATACATGCCCGGAGGTTTTTCTCGCATGGGATGCGAGTGTAAAATTGATGATGAGATTGATGAATGGGTGATGTGGTGATCAAAATTGAAAGATAAAGATGAAAATTAAACCATGACATGATGATATGCATGGCATGATATGCATGATGATATGCATGATGATGATGATGATGATGATATGTGATGTGATATGATGATCACCCATGATATGATGATGATGATGATGATGATGATGATGATGATGATATGTGATGTGATATGATAATCACCCATGATATGATATGCATGATGATATGCAATGGTGATGATAATGATAATGATATATGATATGGCATGTGTATTGTGATGATGTCATGATGATAATGATGACATGTATGATGAAATGATGCCATGATGATGATGTATGATGAAATGATGCCATGATGATGATGACATGTATGATACGATGATGATATACATGTATGTGTTATAAATTGATATGATGATGCATGATAGTATGCGCATGGCTTCAAGGTAAGAAATGCCTACAATGCATGTATGATTGCATGATGCATTGAGTTGTTATTGGATTTCCCTATCTGCTGAGTGGTTGTACTCACCCCTTTTGGGGACCAACATTTCAGATTAGTAGATGGTTTGAACGGTTGGATGTGACCGTGAGGAGGAGGATAGCAAAGGAGGGAACCTTTGGACGCCGACACTGGTTGATGGACCTTAAGCATACGATTTGTGGGAGAAGATGTCGGTCATCTTTTAAAATATAGCCAAGTATAGAAAGACTGTGACAATTTTGATGTATCGACTAATGATGTCCATCAAGTTATGTAAACAAAAGTGTACAGCTTTTACCTATAAATGTTTAGTTGGTGTGCATCAATTTCTGAATGTAGGGAAGGGAATTGTTGGATATGCTTCCGTTATGTAAATTGCGCAAGGGACCGTTAATAAAAGATGTAAACCCCCATGGTTGTATGGACCCGCTACAATAGAAACGGTATCAGAGTGATATGTTAATAAGGAAAGTGAAAGGTAAGCAAACTGTGGCGACCTAAATCGGATCGGGGGCCGTCGAGGGGTGTCACAGTTTCTCGGTCCATTAACATTGAATATGAATGGCTCCCGATTGTGTGTCCGGATTGCAACGCTTTTGGCCACAACTGCCGTGCTCCCCCCCGCGGGAAAACCCCACTAGGCACACATAGAATGCAAGACAGGCTATTCGTCATCTGGCCAGACAGACTTCGATCGCTCCTGCTCAGCTGGTCGTCCATGCTCCGGATCCGCAAAGAACGGCCACTTCTCCTCCGACTGCTGTCTTGGAATAGGTTGTGCGCAGGCCAGAAGCTGCTCCAGATCCGCCTCGGGCAGTAGGTGCCCCCGTCCCACCTCAGTCTGAGATAGACCTGGTTCGGCTTCAACCTTCCCCGAATTCTGTGCAGACGTCCCCTGCAAGTGCTAGTGACTCTCCTCAACCGACTCCAACTTTGCCCGAGCAGGATCAACCTTGGAAAAAGGTGAAGAACAGGAGGAAGAAGAATAAGGACCCCAAGATAGGAGAACCCTCTCTCCCTGTGGTCGCTGACCAGCCTTCTTGGGACAGACCGTCGGTTGCGGCTCCCCCTCCTTCCGCCTCTTCTCTCAAGGGGTCTAGGGGCGCCAGTGCCCCCCATAAAGTCGTCCTCTCTCTCACGACTGGGTCCTGGCCTGCTCGTGCCCCATCCTTGAAAGACCGTGGAAAGGGTTCGGAAGTGGCTGTCTCTTCCTCGGATGATGATGATATCTCCTCCCCTGGATCGCCGTTTCAGCCTCCTCGCTCGACAGCTACGTCAGTCGAGACAATCCAAGATAGGTTGCTTTCCTTAGCCCCTAACCCGGAGCCGGTGGAGACTGTTGAGCCGTCCGGAGCTTCGTGCCGCAGGCCTCAGAAACCGAGGTAGGCCTTGCTGCCCTTTGCTCTTCGTTGTTTAGAGTAGTTTGTACATAGCTTTAGATGTATTTCGGTTATTGGAATATTAGATGACTCTTGGATCCTTTGAGGAGAGCCGAGGTCCGTAAGTGGGCTCTCTCTAGTGGCCTGTGTTTGGTCGGGTTATTGGAAACTAAGGTCCCATAATATCTTTTTGGCTCTCTATCGTTGGGTCTATTATCGGGGTGGACGTGGATTGCCAACTATGATTCTTCTCCGGGGGGCAGGGTGTGGATAGGCTGGGACCCTTCGCTGGTCTGCTTTGAGGGTGATATCCTCCAATGATTAGGTTATTCATGGAAGAGTCAGACTGATTTCGACGGGTTCTTGTTGTTGTATCTCGGTAGTCTATGCTCAGAATTCTTTTGTTTCTAGGAGACCTCTATGGGTGGACTTAATCAGGATGAGTTCTTGTATTTTCGACTTACCTTGGATGGTGGCGGGTGACTTCAATGCCTTAAGAGACCCGTCTGATAGGCTAGGGGGTTCTAACGCCTGGCCGCCCTCTTTTGATGAGTTTAATCAGTGTTTGCGTTAGGCAGAGCTTGAGGATTTGAGATATGTTGGACTTAGGTTTACTTGGTCGACGTCTTCGGGGGCTAATCGGAAAGCGAGGAAGATAGATCAGGTTCTAGTTAACGCTCTCTGGAGCTTGCATTTCTCTTACTCAGAAGCTTCATTTTTACCGTTCGGTATTTCAGACCACTCTCCTATGGTGGTCAAGGTGATCCAACCAGTTCTTCGAAGAAAGCCCTTCAAATTCTTTGATTTCTGGATGGAGCACCCATCTTTTTCAGGATATTCTTACCCATGTGTGGGAGGCCCTGGGTGATGGAGTACCTATCTTCAGGCTGGTTACCAAATTGAAAGCGCTCAAGGGGCGTCTTAAGCAACTGAATAGAGACTCTTTCTCTAACCTGTCCGAGAGGGTTGCTCAATCCAGAAATGCTCTTAGACTAGCTCAAGTGGACCTTCAGCACGACCAGACCAATGTCCTCTTGGCGGAGCTAGAAAAAAGTCATCATAGGATGTTCGTTGAGTTGAGGAGTCAGGAGGAGGCTTTCTTCAGACAGAAATCCAGAATCCGTTGGCTTGAGATGGGTGATAAAAACACTAAGTACTTTCATCACTCTATGACTACAAGGCAGCTGAGGAATAGGATTATATCGGTTCTTGATAGGAATGACAACCTTGTCTCCGAGCTGAGCCTTGTTCAGGATACGTTTGTCTCTCACTTTAAGGAGTTGTTTGCATCACGATCTCCTCCTATTGGACCGGCCTTCGGAGACCTTCAGCAAGCCATCCGACGTCCACTCTCAGAGGATCAGATCGCTTCTCTTGGCCGTCCCTTTTCGGAGACGGAAATTAAGGACACTATCTTTTCTCTAGAGCGTGGGAAGGCCCCGGGGCCGGATGGGTTTGGTGTCGAATTCTTCAAGAGTAACTGGGATCTTGTTGGGCCGTTGACGGTTGAAGCAGTTAAAGATTTCTTTGTTACGGGGAGACTGTTAAGGGAGATTAATTCCACCATCCTGGTGTTGATCCCTAAGATTCCTAATGCTACCTCGGTAAATGATTATAGGCCCATTCCTTGCTGCATCGCCTCAGTGCTTCAGGACGCCATAAGCCCTTCTCAAAATGCGTTCGTTAAGGGTCGGCGGATTAGGGAAAATATTCTCCTGGCCCAGGAGTTATTCGCCGGCTTTCACCTGCAGCCATATCTCCCCAAATGTGCGGTGAAGGTAGACTTTCAGAAAGCGTACGATACGGTGGATTGGGATTTCCTTGAATTGGTTCTTCGTGCCTTTCGGTACCCAGACCATTTCATTCGTCTTATCATGATATGCGTTTGTACTCCTATGTTTTCTATCTCCTTGAATGGGGATCTCCATGGATTCTTCCCTAGTAGCCGCGGCCTTCGACAGGGTGACCCCATGTCTCCTTATCTTTTCATCTTGGTTATGGAAGTCTTCTCAGGGATCCTTACTTCTCGTGCGGAGCAGCCGGGCTTCAAGTTCTCTTGGAGGTGCAAGGCCACTCGTTTATCTCATCTTTTTTTTGCGGATGATGTCTTCCTCTTTTGCCATGCGGATATGGCCTCCATCTGGCTACTGAAGGATGGGCTGGATACCTTCTCGGAATGGAGTGGACTCAAGCCGAACAACAGCAAAAGTGAGGTATTTCTTGCAAGGGGATCGGATGACTTGAGAAGTCAAATAAAGGATACCCTCGGTTTTGTGGAAGGAAAATTGCCGGTACGTTATCTAGGAACGCCTATTATATCCTCGAGACTCGGCAGGGCGGATTGTGTAGCTCTAGTCGATCGCATAATGGCTAGGGTGCAATCCTGGACCCATCGATTTCTCTCCTTTGTAGGGAGAGTTCAGCTCATAAGGTCAGTGCTCCATGCAATCCAAGCCTATTGGGCTAGTGTGTTCATTATTCTCGTAGCAGTCCTGGATCGTATCGAATAGATTCTTAGACAGTTCTTATGGAAGGGGCCCAGCCTTGGTAGGGGAGGAGCTAAGGTTTCATGGGAGGATGTTTGTCTCCCAAGGGAAGAAGGGGGTCTTGGGATTCGGAGTTTGTGAGAGTGCAATAGGGCGGCGATGCTCAAGCACATCTGGATCCTCTTCACGGATAAGGAGTCTCTTTGGTGGAAATGGATTCACTCTACTTTTCTGGGAAATGCGAACTTCTGGGTGGCTAAGACGCCAGGCAGCTGCTCGTGCGCTTGGAAGAGGATCCTCCACCTGAGATTCAAATTCCGCCTCAACTTCCACTGGAAGATTGGAGATGGCCAGGGGACATCCCTTTGGTTTGACCATTGGCATCAGAGAGGTCTGCTGGATCTTATTTGTTCAGAGCTGACTATCTCTTATTCGGGGCTGCCTTGGTATGCAGTTGTTGCAGACCTTTTTTCTTCGGCGGGTCAGGACTTCAGGTCATTGATGGATTCCTGGAACCAGCCCCTTCCAGTTCTCACAGGGGTTCCGGATAGATTTGTATGGAGGGATAATCCTTCTGGTGTCTTCTCGGTCGCCTTAGCTTGGCATATACTCAGAAGAAGGAAAGACAGGGTTGTATGGTCATCCTTTATTTGGAACAAGGCCATCACTTGGAGGTACCAATTCAATCTCTAGCTGATCACTAAGAACCGGCTTCCTACGCAAGTTTTTCTTATGTCTTATGGGAGAATTGGGAGTGAAGTATGTGCCTTTTGCAAGCTCACACCGGATTCTATTGACCACATCTTCTTTGGTTGCTGCATCACGGCTAGTATGGTTTACTTTTGGGTGGCCAGGTGCAACCTCCCATGGAGAAATGGGACTTGGACAGAAAATCTTCAGTGGGCGATGAGATTCCTCTCAGGTAAGGATTTCTATCACGCCATTGGTCGTTTCTCTTTTGGAGCTCTGTGCCATCTCATTTGGAAGTATAGAAACGACATCCTCTTTAGAGAGCATCCGGTTGTGGTTGCGGCTATCAAGAAGCATCTTATTAAAGTTGTGAAGGATAAAGCCTTAACTTTCAAAAGCATGGAAGATTGCCTGAGAAATAGGAGGTTACAAAGAAAATGGGGCCTTGACCCGTCTATCTTCAGCTCTCCTATGCCGACCGCCTAGGTCGCCTTAGTCTAGCTTTGCGGGTTGTTTCTTCTTGGCCCTACGTGGCCTTTTTGGTTAGTTTGTCTGTTTTTAGTTTGTTGTCTCGACCTTGCGTGGCTGTTTTCTTGGGCTTCCTATTTCGGCCCTTGCTTGAGTTGACCGCTTTGCGGTGTTTTGTGTCCGGCGCCCTTTTACTCGATAAGACATTTGTGTCTTGTTGAGTGCAAGTTTTGTGGTGTCGGATCTTGTATATTTGTTGGTTAAAGCTCAATATATCATTACCCTTTACCAAAAGAAAACAATTGCGAAAGCATCAGCTTTGCCATTTTCGCACTTCGCGGGTACTGTTCACGGGCTTTTCTCTCTACTGGTTCTCGAGCAACTGTTCATCAGCCGGTTGAGATGTTGATTCCCGGAGATGTAGCCATCGGAATGGGCTGAAATTTGGAGGGAAGATCCCCCTCACACTCCTCTACATCTCCACCGGAGGAATTTGCAAAAGCTGGTCTCGATCAAAAGATATCCGCAACCATAGCTCTGGTTCGTTTTTCCGGATTCTGCACTGGTTTTTCTTCTGTTTTATTCATCCACAGGGAGTTCCTCCGGTCGGAATGGGATGAAATTTGGAGGATAGCTTCCTTTCATCCTCATCTTCCATCCCACTGAAGGATTTTTTCTGGGATGCTCTGAATCAAAAGTTATCCGCAACCCTAGCTCTGGTTCGTTTTTCCAGATTTCTACACTGGTTATCTTCTGGTTTTCTTCATCCCACGAGAGCTCCTCTGGTCGGAATGGGTTGATTTTTGGAGGATATGCTCCTCTCACTATCATCTTCGATCCCACCTAAGGAATTTGGCTGGGTCGTGCTAGAATTCGAGATCTGCCTTTTTCCAGAAACCGCTCTCTTGGACTGTCTGCTGAGGCTGTTGTTGGTTTGGGTGGTTTCGCTTGTTTGTTTGGCCTCATTTTTGGACAGGGAGGTCATATAGGATCCCTTATCCGGCCCTCCAAATGGCGTCTCATTTCGTGGCCTACAGCTTCGGATTTCGTTGTTTCCGTGGCCTCCTACGAACTGCCTCTGCAAACTGCTGCAGCAAGCTTCTGGAATCGTGTGTTCTGCTGGTTCTGGTTGTTTGTTTGGCCCCATTTTTGGACAGGGAGGTCGTATAGGATCCCATATCCGGCCCTCCGAACGGCTTCTCATTTCGTGGCCTACAGCTTCGGATTCCCTTGTTTCCGTGGGCTCCTGCGAACTGCTTCTGCAAACTGCTGCGGCAAGCTTCTGGATTCGAGCTCTTCTGGTTTTCTGCTGCTTCTGCTGTGTGAGATTGGTCTTTTACTAGGCCTAGGGGTGTTGCTGAACTTAGTCCGGGTAAGTCTTCTCCTTTCAATGGTGATTTTGCTTGCTGTAATTGGGTTGCAGATAAGGTGCTTGTGAAAATGTCTACTTCTGCTGCTGGGGATGGAAACAATTCTGGAGAAGCCCGACCAATGGCTGCTGCCTCGGAAGGGCCTCCAATCCCTTCTACTGGTGTTGGATCTCTGTCGAAGCAGCCTAGTAAGGCATCTGCTTCCTCATCCGGACCTGCAAAAATGAAGAACAGGCAGCAAGCTTCGAAGGAGACTGACATTCGCCCTCACCGGTCGAGAGGACGGAGCCGTTTTCGTTCAGCTTCCAAGCGTCCAGGGCAGCCTCCGACTGGTCACCATGATGCCCCGGCGCGTTCTTGGGAAAATGTGGCTCGGTTGGCAGTGAAAGGTTCCGAATTGCTTTTGTTCCGCCCACTTTTGTGGAGGGAGAGGCTTTGTGAATCTCCGGATGAAGCACTCGATGCTATGGACCCGAAGTGGCATGATTGCTTGGTTGGCTACTTGGTTGGGAGAATGAGGCTACCTTTCGGTTTGTTGAAGCAAGTGTTGAGGAAGACGTGGGGCTCCAAGATTGGTGAAATCTTCACCGACGATCAAGGATTCCTCTTCCTCCAAATCCCGGACCCCGGATTTAGGAGAAAGATCCTTGAAGATGGGCCGGTGACGATTGCGAGCGTGCCACTAATACTTCGGTAGTGGAAGCCTCTCATGGACCTTAAGAGAGAAGACCATTCCGCCATTCCCGTTTGGATTCGCCTACGGAATTTGCTGTTTGAGTGTTGGACGGTGCCGGCCATGAGCGCGATAGCGAGTGCGGTGGGGAAGCCGCTGTATGTTGATCAACGGACCGACCAAATGAAGATGATCTCCTTCGCGAGAATTTGTGTTGAGGTCACGGCCAATCAGCCAAAGAGTCGAGAAGGCCAAAGTCACCTTGAAGGGTGTTTCTAGGACCATTAACATTGAATATGAATGGTTCCCGATTGCGTGTCCGGATTGCAACGCTTTTGGCCACAACTGCCGTGCTCCCCCCCGGGAAAACCCCACTAGGCACACACAGAATGCAAGACAGGCTGTTTGTCATCCGGCCAGGTAGACTTCGATCGCTCCTGCTCAGCCGGTCGTCCATGCTCCGGATCCGCAAAGAACGGCCACTCCTCCTCCGATTGCTGTCTTGGAACAGGTTGTGCGCGAGGCGGGGCACACTCCCGATCCGTCTAGGGCGTAGATGCCCCCGTCCCACCTCAGTCTGAGATAGACCCGGTTCGGCTTCAGCCTTCCCCGAATTCTGTGCAGACGTCCCCTGCAGGTGCTAGTGACTCTCCTCAACCAACTCCAGCTCTGCCCGAGTTGGATCAACCTTGGAAAAAGGTGAAGAACAGGATGGGCGGTCTATCCCAAGAAGACTGGTCAGCGACCACAGGGAGAGAGGGCTCTCCTATCTTGGGGCCCTTATTCTTCTTCCTCTTGTTCTTCACCTTTTTCCAAGGTTGATCTTGCTCGGCGTAGCCGGAGCCGGTGAGGAGAGTCACTAGCACCTGCAGGGGACGTCTGCACAGAATTCGGGGAAGGCTGAAGCCGAACCGGGTCTATCTCAAACTGAGGTGGGACGGGGGCATCTACTGCCCGAGGCGGATCAGGAGCAGCTTCTACCCTGCGCACAACCTGTTCCAAGACAGCAATCGGAGGAGGAGTGGCCGTTCTTTGCGGATCCAGAGCATGGACGACCGAATGAGCAGGAGCAATCGAAGTCTGCCTGGCCGAATGACGAACAGCCTGTCTTGCATTCTGTGTGCGCCTAGTGGGGTTTTCCCGGGGAGCACGACGCCAGGGCCAAAAGCGTTGCAATCCGGACACGCACGGAACCATTCATATTCAATGTTAATGGTCCTAGAAACACCCTTCAAGGTGACTTTGGCCTTCGACTCTTGGCCGATTGGCCGTGACCTCAACAAAAATTCTCGCGAAGGAGATCATCTTCATTTGGTCGGTCCGTTGATCAACATATAGCGGCTTCCCCGCCGCACTCGCTATCGCGCTCATGGCCGGCACCATCCAACACTCAAATAGCAAATTCCGCAGGCGAATCCAAATGGGAATGGCGGAATGGTCTTCTCTCTTAAGGTCCATGAGAGGCTTCCACTGCCGAAGTATTAGCGGCACTCTCGCAATCGTCACCGGCCCATCTTCAAGGATCTTCCTCCTAAATCCGGGGTCCGGGATTTGGAGGAAGAGGAATCCTTGATCGTCGGCGAAGATTTCCCCAATCTTGGAGCCCCACGTCTTCCTCAACACTTGCTCCAACAAACCGAAAGGTAGCCTCCTTCTCCCAACCAAGTAGCCAACCAAGCAATCATGCCACTTCGGGTCCATAGCATCGAGTGCTTCATCCGGGAGATTCACAATGCCTCTCTCCTCCACAAAAGTGGGCGGAACAAAAGACAATTCGGAACCTTTCACTGCCAACCGATCCACATTTTCCCAAGAACGCGCCGGGGCATCATGGTGACCAGTTGGAGGCTGCCCTGGACGCTTGGAAGCTGAACGAAAACGGTTCCGTCCTCTCGACCGGCGAGGGCGAATGTCAGTCTCCTTTGAAGCTTGCTGCTTGTTCTTCATTTCTGCAGGTCCGGATGAGGAAGCAGATGCCTTACTAGGCTGCTTCGACGAGATCCAACACCAAGAGAAGGGATTGAGGCCCTTCCAAGGCAAAGAGCCATTGGTCGGGCTTCTCCTACTATTTCCATCCCCAAAGCCAGCCAGGCGTACATTTTCACAAGCACCTTGTCTAAAACCCAATTACAGCAAGCGAAATCACCATTGAAAAGAGAAGACTTACCCGGACTAAGTTCAGCAACACCCCAAGGCCTAGTAAAAGACCAATCTCACACAGCAGAAGCAGCAGAAACCGTAAGAGCTCGAATCCGTAAGCTTGCCGCAGCGAGTCACAGTAAGGCCGCAAGAGCCCGCGGAAACAAAGGAATCCGAAGCTGTAGGCCACGAAATGAGACGCCGTTCGGAGGGCCGGATATGGGATCCTATACAACCTCCCTTTCCAAAAATGGGGCCAAACAAACAACCAGAACCACCAGAACACACGATTCCAGAAGCTTGCTGCAGCAGTTTATAGAGGCAGTTCGCAGGAGGCCACAGAAACAACGAAATCCGAAGCTGCAGGCCACGAAATGAGATGCTGTTCAGAGGGCTGGATAACGGATCCTATACGACCTTCCTGTCCAAAAATGGGGCCAAACAAACAAGTGCAACCACCCAAACCAACAACAGCCTCAGCAGACAGTCCAAGCGAGCGGTTTCTGGAAAAAGGAAAATCTCGAATTCTAGCATGACCCAGCCAAATTCCTTCGGTGGGATGGAAGATGATAGTGAGAGGAGGATATCCTCCAAAAATCAACCCATTCCGACCAGACGAGCTCTCGTGGGATGAAGAAAACCATAAGATAACCAGTGCAGAAATCGGGAAAAACGAACCAGAGCTAGGGTTGCGGATAACTTTTGATTCAGAGCATCCCAGAAAAAATCCTTTAGTGGGATGGAAGATGAGGATGAAAGGAAGCTATCCTCCAAATTTCATCCTATTCCGACCGGAGGAACTCCCTGTGGATGAATAAAACAGAAGAAAAACCAGTGCAAAATCCGGAAAAACGAACCAGAGCTATGGTTGCGGATATCTTTTTATCAAGAGTAGATTTTGCAAATTCCTTTAGTGGAGATGTAGAGGAGTGTGAGAGGGATCTTTCCTCCAAAAATCAGCCTATTCCGATGGTTACATCTCCAGGAATCAACATCTCAACCGGCTGATGAACAGTTGCTCGAGAACCAGTAGAGAGAAAAACCCGTGAACAGAACCCACGAAGTGCGAAAATGGCAAAGCTGATGCTTTCGCAGTTGTTCGCCTTTCATAAATCCAAGAATTTCACCTCTGACTATGAAATACGAATGCCCCCGACTGTCCCTGTTAATCATTACTCCAATCCCGAAGGCCAACACAATAGGACCGGAATCCTATGATGTTATCCCATGCTAATGTATACGAGCGTAGGCTTGCTTTGAGCACTCTAATTTCTTCAAAGTAACAAAGACCGGAGGCACGACCCGGCCGATTAAGGCCGGGAGCGTATCGCCGGTAGAAGGGACGAGCCAATCGGTGCACACCGTGAGGCGGACCGGCCGACCCAACCCAAGGTCCAACTACGAGCTTTTTAACTGCAACAACTTAAATATACGCTATTGAAGCTGGAATTACCGCGGCTGCTGGCACTAGACTTGCGATCTAATGGATCCTCGTTAAGGGATTTAGATTGTACTGATTCCGATTACCAGACTCAAAGAGCCCGGTATTGTTATTTATTGTCACTACCTCCTCGTGTCAGGATTGGGTAATTTGCGCGCCTACTGCCTTCCTTGGATGTGGTAGCCGTTTCTCAAGCTCCCTCTCCGGAATCGAACCCTAATTCTCCGTCACCCATCACCACCATAGTAGACCACTATCCTACCATCGAAAGTTGATAGGTCAGAAATTTGAATGATGCGTCGCCGGCACGATGGCCGTGCGATCCGTCAAGTTATCATGAATCATCAGAGCAACGGGCAAAGCCCGCGTTGACCTTTTATCTAATAAATGCATCCCTTCCAAAAGTCGGGGTCTGTTGCACGTATTAGCTCTAGAATTACTACGGTTATTCGAGTAGCAAATACCATCGAACGAACTATAACTGATTTAATGAGCCATTCGCAGTTTCACAGTCTGAATTAGTTCATACTTACACATGCATGGCTTAATCTTTGAGACAAGTGACACGGCCCACGGACAAGCATGATCCAAGATCGTCCGTGAGGGGCCGTGTCACGTACAAGGGGCTGCCCGGAGCAGCCCACGAACGACCCATGAGCAGAACGAGCGAAAGGCCCATGCGCAGCCCATGAGCGACCCCGAGCGATGTTCGAGCAGCCCGTGACGGTTCGGCTGGTCGCGTGTCAGACGGACCTACAACCCCGATCTTGCTTCTGACACACGCCCATGGTCTACCCGAGGCCTGACGCGCGCGACCCATGGACTTCCCAAGGGCCTGCCGGGTGCAGACCATCGAGTAGCCTTCGAGTAGCCTGTTGTATAGCTTGTAATGATTATACGGATTCAAAATGAACCGTTGGATCGGAGGGACGATCCACGGCCGAGATGCGACCCACTCTTGTATAAATAGGGATCCCTCTCCCATCTTGTAATCAGTTCGTTCACAAGCAATATACACTCACTTTGCCCATTCGGTTCTGTGTTCGAGCGTGTGTGTGTGCAAGGCTGACTTGGGATCACCGATCCTAAGGCCGCGCGGTGTTTGATCGACCGAAATTGATCGACCCGTGACAAGTGGTATCAGAGCCATCATTCCCAAACGAAATGGCCGATTCTCGCGCCGATGCTCCGGTCGTTCAAGGCGATGAGCGTGAAGATCGTGGGCGTTCGCCCGGGAGGGCTACCCGGTCGAAAAAGGCCCGTGCCGCCTCGTGTGCGAGGATCGAAGAGGGATCTCGGAAAATCTTCGACGGCCATAGAGGAGACCGTCACGGACGTCGGCGTTTATGGACGACCCGCACCGGACGTCGAAGGAGCGGAAGCCGGTAGGGAGGAGATCTTGGCCGAAGTGCAAGAGCTCCAAGCCGGCATGGGAGAGCTCCGTGTCGAGGTGCAAGGATCCTTCATGAACGAGCTGCAGCAGCGGGATGAGACTTGGGAAGCCGCGATGGCGGCCATGCTGGTGGAAATGGCGGAGATGAAGGGCAAGCTCGTGGAGCTTGAAGAAGCACGCGTGAACGGGGTGATCACCGTGCAGTCCCGTACCGATGCACCCAAACCAAAGGAGTTCAAGGGCTCCCGGGTGACAAAGGACGTGGACAACTTCCTATGGTACATGGAACGATACTTCCAGACCATGGGAACGACCGACGACGTGATCCGGGTGAACACCGCAGCCATGTATTTAGCTGATGATGCGCTGCTGTGGTGGAGACGTCGTTCGGACGGTAGGAATGGCGATCCTATCGTGACATGGGCTCGGTTCGTCGAGGAATGTCAGCGAACCTACTATCCCGCTTACGCGGAGGAGGAAGCCCGAGGGGAACTCAAGCGCCTAGAGCAGAAGGGCGGAGTTCGGGAATATGTGAAGCGGTTCTCGGAGCTGCTGCTCCAAATCCCGTCCATGACCGAGACGGAGGCGTTCCACCAGTTCATGGGCGGACTCAAACCTTGGGTCAAACAGGAGCTCAAAAGGTGCAATGCAACGGACCTCACCACAGCCACTTCGGTGGCCGAGTCCCTTGTTGAATATAGGCCGGCAACCGCCGCCAAGCCCGACTTTCGACAGAGAGAAAAGGCCACTGGTGGGGGAGATCGAGGCCGGTTCCCTCGACCAAATGCTGGCAGACCGCCTTCGACTCCTCATAGAAATCAACCCGAGTCGAGCAACGGGAGATACCAACACAAGGTACGCACATACAAGTGCTTCTTTTGTGACGGTCCCCATATGGCTCGGGATTGCCCAAAGAGAGGAAAGTTGGCGGCCCTGTGCAAGGAGGACAAGCCGCGAGAGGAGGCGCGGTTGGGATCGTTGCGGATCCTTGGAACGATTAAGGCTTCCAAGAAGGCCAAAGAACCGAAAGGAATGATGTTCGTAGATGTGAAGATCGGAGGTACCACGATGAGCGCACTCGTGGATACCGGGCGTCCGATCTGTTCATATCCAAAGAGGCCGCGAAGAAGCCGCATCTTCCGGTCGAGGCAAATGAGTCCGGTTGGCTCAAGACAAGAATTCCGGGAAGTCCCGACCAGCGGTATGGCCCGGGGCGTGGAGTTCCACCTGGGTCCTTGGACCAGCAAGGAAGATATCGAGGTAATTCCCCTTGATGACTATGACTTCATACTCGGTTTGGGATTTCTCGACCGGATCAATGCGGATTTCATGCCCTTCGCGGATTGCATATGTATCCTGGACAAGCGGTGCCAATGCATGGTCCCGATCTACCGTGAATCGGGACGCAATAGGAAGATGCTATCGGCCATGCAGCTATCCAAAGGGCTGAAGAAAGGCGAGGTGACCTTCTTGGCGGCATTGAAGGAGGAGGGCACGGAGGAAAGCTTGGTACTGGAAGAAGCATCCCGAGTCCTCGATGCCTTCCAAGATGTGATGCCGCCCGAGCTGCCCAAGAAGTTGCCTCCTCGGAGAGAGGTCGACCATCGGATCGAGCTGGTACCCGATGCTCGACCACCGGCCATGTCTCCCTATCGCATGGCCCTGCCCGAGTTGGAGGAGCTGAGGAAACAGCTCAAAGAGCTGTTGGATGCTGGATATGTTTGGCCATCCAAGGCCCCGTTCGGTGCCCTGGTCTTGTTCCAAAAGAAGCATGACGGATCCCTCCGTATGTGTATCTATTACCGGGCATTGAACAAGTTGACCGTCAAGAATAAGTACCCGATTCCCCTTATTGCTGACTTGTTTGATCAGCTCGGAGAAGCCCGTTGGTTCTCTAAGCTCGACCTTCGATCGGGATATTATCAAGTGCGGATTGCTGAGGGGGATGAGCCGAAGACAGCATGTGTGACCCGCTATGGATCATACGAGTTCCTTGTCATGCCATTCGGCTTGACCAATGCGCCGGCTACGTTTTGCACACTCATGAACAAGGTACTGCATCCGTTCCTTGATCGGTTCGTTGTAGTTTATCTTGATGATATAGTGATATATAGCCGGACGCTTGATGGGCATGTTGAACACTTGAGTCGTGTTTTCCGGACCCTCCGGGAAAACGACTTGTATGTGAAACGAGAGAAATGTGCCTTCGCACAAAAGGAGATCCCGTTCCTAGGGCACATCGTCGGGGCGGACGTGTGCGGATGGACGCGGCCAAGATCCGTGCCATTGTTGATTGGGAGCCACCATCCAAGGTGACGAGCCGAGATCCTTTCTTGGTCTCACGAACTACTACCGGCGCTTCATCCGGGAGTATTCGCGCCTCACCGTGCCACTCACGGACATGCTGAAGAAAGAAAGGCCGTGGGAGTGGACGAATCGGTGTCAAGAGGCGTTCGAGCGGTTGAAGCGGACCATGACCAAAGAGCCGGTGCTTATGCTGCCCGACTACACCAAACCATATGAGGTGGAGACCGATGCTTCTGATTTTGCCATCGGTGGTGTCTTGATGCAAGAAGGTCATCCGGTGGCCTTCGAATCCCGAAAGTTGAATGATGCCGAGCGACGATACACGGTCCAAGAGAAGGAGATGACCGCGGTGGTGCACTGCCTTCGCACATGGAGGCACTATATCTTGGGGTCCCGGTTCGTCGTGAGGACCGACAATGTGGCTACGAGCTACTTCCAAACCCAAAAGAAGCTCAGCCCGAAACAAGCTTGGTGGCAAGACTTCCTGGCCGAGTTTGATTATGTGCTGGAGTATAAGCCCGGAAAGTCCAATTCCGTGGCCGACGCCTTAAGCAGGAAGTTCGAATTGGCCAATGTGGTGAGCAGGCTTAGTTGCCCGTGGGTAGATCGTATCAAGGAAGGGCTGAAGCATGATCAAAAAGCCCAAGCCCTCCTTCGATACACCCAAGAAGGCTTGACGAGGAGATTTTGGCTCGAGGATGACCTCCTCTACACCAAAGGACGGCGACTCTATGTACCGCTCCATGGGAAACTTCGAAAGGAAGTCCTAAAAGAGTGCCACGACTCCAAATGGGCGGGACATCCAGGAATCCACCGCACCATGGTGCTTGTTGAAGATCAATACTACTGGCCGCACATGAGGGATGATGTGGAGACATATGTGCGGACATGTCTTGTTTGCCAGCAAGACAAGATAGAGCAACGGTCTCCCGCGGACTCCTTGAACCGTTGCCTATCCCGAACGTCCATGGGAGAGTGTCTCCTTGGACTTCATCGTGAATTTGCCCAAATCCGAAGGGTGTCGGGCTCTCATGGTTGTGGTAGATCGCCTCTCCAAGTATGCGACGTTCGTGCCAACCACAATGGAATGCCCAGCCGAGGAAGCCGCCAAGCTGTTCCTCAAGCACGTCGTCAAATATTGGGGCGTTCCACGCACGATAGTGAGTGATCGCGACCCTCGGTTCACCGGACGACTTTGGACTGAGCTCTTCAAGTTGCTGGGGACGACTCTCAACCTTTCCACCAGCATGCATCCGCAGACCGACAGACAAACCGAGCGGGTGAACGGATTGCTGGAAATCTATCTTCGGCACTATGTGAGCAATACGCAAGCAAACTGGGCACGGCTGATCGACGTGGCCCAATTTTCTTACAACCTGCAACGGAGCGAGTCCATGAACCAAAGCCCATTCGAAATTGTGACTGGGCAGCAACCGCTCACGCCAAGCGCCATCGCTTCGGGGTATCGAGGAAGCAGCCCGGCCGCATATAAGCTCGCTAAAGAATGGGGTGAACACGTGGACTTGGCCCGGGCGTGTCTGGATAGGGCCGCGAAACGCACGAAGAAATGGGCTGACAAAAAGCGACGGCATGTGGAGTTTCAGGTCGGGGACTTGGTGCTAGTCAAGTTGCACCTCGTCCTTCGGTACAGAAACGTGAACAAAGGGCTGATCCGTCGCTATGAAGGCCCTTTTCGAGTGATACAACGGATCGGAAAGGTGGCGTACAAGCTGGACTTACCGCCCAAGCTCAGGCTCCACCCCGTGTTCCATGTGAGCATGTTAAAACCGTTTCATGTGGACGAGGATGATCCGGATCGAGGCACATCACAGCGAGCACCCCTTGGGGTGAAGACCTCCTATGATCGGGATGTTGAGTGTATCCTGGCGGATCGGATCATACGGAAGAAATATCGGGCACCAAGGAAGGAATACCTCGTCTAGTGGAGAGGCCTTCCTGAGAGTGAAGCAAGCTGGGAACCCTCCGAGGCTCTGTGGGAATTCAAGGGGCACATCGAAGCCTTCCATGCCACAGATGCGACGAGGGCGTCGCCGGATTAGGTGGGGAGAATGACACGGCCCACGGACAAGCATGATCCAAGATCGTCCGTGAGGGGCCGTGTCACGTACAAGGGGCTGCCGGAAGCGGCCCACGAACGACCCATGAGCGGAGAACGAGCGAAAGGCCCATGCGCAGCCCATGAGCGACCCCGAGCGATGTTTGAGCAGCCCGTGAAGGTTCGGCTGGTCGCGTGTCAGACGGACCTGCAACCCCGATCTTGCTTCTGACACACGCCCATGGTCTGCCCAAGGCCTGACGCGCGTGACCCATGGACTTCCCAAGGGCCTGCCGGGTGCAGACCATCGAGTAGCCTTCGAGTAGCCTGTTGTATAGCTTGTAATGATTATACGGATTAAAAATGAACCGTTGGATCGGAGGGACGATCCACGGCCGAGATGCGACCCACTCTTGTATAAATAGGGATCCCTCTCCCATCTTGTAATCAGTTCGTTCACAAGCAATATACACTCTCTTTGCCCATTCGGTTCTTGTGTTCGAGCGTGTGTGTGTGCAAGGCTGACTTGGGATCACCGATCTTAAGGCCGCGCGGTGTTTGATCGACCGAAATTGATCGACCCGTGACACAAGCATATGACTACTGGCAGGATCAACCAGGCAGCATTCCTTCACGACGTTCGCCGAGCATGATCCATCGCGATGCCCGAGGGCTCCGCGCGATCAAGGACAAGGCAAGATCATCATTCAGGTGAAGCGATAAACGCTTAACGATTAGGGAACAAGGGCCAATGACCCCACTCCCATTATGAGAGTTCCGCATTCGAGAGAACGAGTAGGCACTCGTGGTCCATCCGAACGATCGAACGAGACGACGTTCATGGAACACGAGCCCCACTATCCAGTCCAACCGAGCATCCGAGAGGACGTTGTGATGGAAGGGACGACCGAAGGCACACATTTCCGTCGCAATAGGTATGCAACACAGGAACCCGCATCTTGCATCCGACGTTTAGCTCGAGGAGCAACAACTGATCGAAAGTGAGGGAAGCAGTTCGATGCACCAGCACAGAGCTTACCTACGCACACATTCTTATCGTCTCTCACACGCCATCACGTACACTGGAAACGAACCAAGCCGACTCATCCATAGATCCTCAAGCACGAGAACTCGAGGATCACACGGAGTCATCGAACGAGGTCGCATCCGCACAGCTAGACGCGAGAACACCAATGTCTTGTTCGGGTCGTGGATAGATACAGCACGTGGCTCGTTCATTCATGCCCGAGGCACAATCTCGTCTTATCAAAGGGACTCATAGATTTGTCAATTCCTAAGTAACTCGGTCATCGATTCATCCTCTATGGCCGCTTGGCTCGAAAACGACCCATGCGCTCGGCCATGATGCCTACGTGAGGGGAGCCACACGATGCATCCATCTTTGTCTAGAGGCGCTCTTTTCGATCGGCCGGAACCTATGTCGGGGATCATTGAATGTTATTATGACTCAATCTTGACTCATTTATGTGCCCGTGACATGAATCATGCATCGCACAACGATCGCCCGAAAACTGCCCGTAGCCTGTGAGCACCACTACCCCCCTAAAGAGCTTTAGGAGCATTTTTGGCCCCAGTAGGAGTAGACATTCACCATGTTTGAGTAGGCACCACCCCTCTAAAAAATTGTAGAAATTGAATTTTGATGAGATTTTTTGTAGAGATTCTTAGAAAAATGTGATCTAAATTATGGAAAAGTCAGAAAATTTTTTTGACGACCGGAAATATTTTTTTTATTTTTGGTATTTAAAAAATTGGGACAATTCGGAAAATTAGAAAAAAAAATTGGGGGGTGGGAAAACCATTCGGGAGGCTTTTTTATGACACAAAAAAAATTTAGGAAGAAGAATGGATTCAATCGGACAAGAAATGATCGGTGAAGTTGCAACCGGACCATGGTCGGTTGGTGCCGATCGATCCCGCTCGAGGGGGATCGATCCACGATCGATCCGCATGGTGCAGCGATCGATCACGCTCGACCGGGACCGATCCATGATCGATCCATGCACCGATCGAATCTATCCACTCGGCCGAGGCGGTCGGCCCCAATCGATCCCGGTTGAGCGGGATCGATCCACGATCGATCTGCATGGTGCAGGGATCGATCCCGCTCGACCGGGACCGATCCATGATCGATCCATCACCGATCGATCCGCACGGTGCAAGGATCGATCCACACGGCCGAGGCCCTCAACCACGATCGATCCCGGTCGACCGGGACCGATCCTTGATCGATCCGAATGGTGCATGGATCAATCCACACGGCCGAGGCCCTCGACCAGGATTGATCCATGCACGGCAGATCGATCCACACGGCCAAGGCCCTCGACCACGATCGATCCCGATCGAGCGGGATCGATCCATGATCGATCCACACGGTCAAGGCCCTCGACCACGATCGATCCCGGTCGAGCGGGATCGATCCATGATCGATCAACACGGCCGAGGCCCTCTACCACGATCGATCCCGCTCGACCGGGATCGATCCATCATTGATCCACACGGCCGAGGCCCTCGATCACGATCGATCCCGCTCGACCGGGATCGATCCATGATCGAACCACACAGCCGAGGCCCTCGACCACGATCGATCCATGATCGATCCGCACGGTGCATGGATCGATCCACACGGCTGAGGCTCTCAACCGAGATCGATCCATGATCGATCCGCACGGTGCATGGATCGATCCACACGACCGAGGCCCTCGACCACGATCGATACAGCTCGACCGGGATCGATCCATGATCGATCCGCACGGTGCATGGATCGATCTGCACGGCCGAGGCTCTGATGGTTTATTGGCCGAGACCGACAACACCAATTGAAATACGGAGTTTCTTAGGACTGGCTGGTTATTATAGAAGGTTTATTGAAGGGTTTTCACGATTGGCAGGTCCTTTAACAAAATTGACTCGAAAGAATGCGAAGTTTGAATGGAATGGGGAATGTGAAAGGAGTTTCCAAGAGCTTAAAAGAAAATTGACCTCGGCTCCAATCCTGACTATACCAACTGGATCTGATGGTTTTACGGCGTATAGTGATGCATCTCACAAAGGACTGGGATGTGTTTTGATGCAGCATCGCAAGGTCATAGCCTATGCGTCTAGACAATTGAAACCCCATGAACTGAACTACCCAACTCATGATTTAGAATTAGCAGCTATAGTGTTCGCTTTGAAGATTTGGAGGCATTATTTATATGGGGAAAAGTTTGAGATTTATACAGATCATAAGAGCTTGAAATATCTGTTCTCACAAAAGGAGTTGAACATGAGACAAAGGAGGTGGATGGAATTGTTAAAGGATTATGATTGTGAGATATGATACCATCCAGGGAAGGCGAATAAAGTAGCGGATGCTCTTAGTCGTAAGTCAGCTATGGAGATGGCCAGTTTAAGAATGGCATAATGGAGCTTGTTAAAGTCCGTAACGGACTCAGAGTTTAAATTAAAAGTGGATTGTCTTACTGGTATGCTTAGTGCATTAAGGATTGAACCTGAAATTATTCAGAAAGTTAAGATCTTGCAAGAGTCTGACCCGGAAATTATGAAAGTGAAAGATGCAATGTCTTTAGGAAAAAGACCAGAATTTTGAATCTCTGAAGATGGAGTGGTAAGATGCCAGGGACGACTTTGTGTTCCCGACAACGAAGAAGTAAAGAAGGAAATTCTGTCGGAGGCACATAGGAGTAATTACAATGTTCATCCGGGTAGTACAAAGATGTACAGGAATTTGCGTCAGCAATTTTGGTGGAATGGCATGAAGAAGGATATAGCTAAGCATGTTTCTCAATGTTTAACATGTCAGCAAGTAAAGGCGGAACACCGCAAACCCGCAAGACTGTTGAGACCATTGGATATACCAGAATGGAAATGGGAACATATAACAATGGACTTTGTACAAGCATTGCCAAGGACATCAAGTGGTCATGACTCTATCTGGGTAATAGTGGACCGTTTGACTAAGTCTACTCATTTCCTAGTAGTTCGCATAGACTACCCAATGGACAAATATGCGGATATATATGTAAGTCAAGTAGTACGCTTACATGGTGTTCCAGTAACTATTACCTCAGACCGGGACTCGAGATTTACTTCGAACTTTTGGCGGAGTCTTCAAATTGCCTTAGGAACTAAACTCCAGTATAGTACTGCTTTTCATCCTCAAACAGATGGACAAACAGAAAGAGTAATCCAGATATTAGAGGATATGTTAAGGGCTTGTGTGATTGACTTTAAAGGGAATTGGGATGAAAGATTGCATTTGGTGGAGTTTGCTTATAATAATTGTTTTAAGAAAAGTATAGACATGGCTCCTTATGAAGCATTATATGGAAGGAGATGTAGGACTCCTGTCTATTGGAATGAAGTAGGAGAAAAGAAATTGACAGGACTGAATCGGTATACAAGTTACCACCGAAGCTGTCAAAATTATCGTGAAAAGACTTAAAACAGCTCGAGTAGACGGAAAAGACTACGCGAGATAGGCGTAGAAGACCTTTGGAGTTTAGTGTAGGAGATCACGTATTCCTTAAAATATCTCCAATGAAAGGAATATCTCGATTTGGAATGAAGGGTAAGTTAAGCCCTAGATTTGTTGGACCTTTTGAGATACTTGAAAGAATAGGAGATGTAGCTTATCGTTTGGTGCTGCCTCCTAAATTGGGGAATTTACATGATGTGTTTCATGTGTTGATGCTAAGAAAGTACCAGCCGGATCCTGGTCACATACTCGATCATGAAGCCATCGAAGTAGATGAGAAAGTGAGGTACATCGAAGAGCCTGTGCAAGTATTGGATCGAAAGGAGCAAGTCCTTAGGACCAAGACAATCCCACTGGTTAAGGTATTATGGCAACATCATGATATGGAGGAAGCCACATGGGAGAGTGAAAATCAAATGAAGGAAAAGTACCCCTACTTGTTTCAAGAGGCATGAGTGATGTCTAATTTCGAGGACGAAATTCTCTAAGGAGGGGAGAATTGTGGCATCCTAGAATTTCTTGTCAATCCTTAGAGGTGCTTTAATTCATATTTTGCATGGAGATTTTGGCCAAGCTTTTTGTGGGTAATTATTTGATAGGAAAATTCTATTTTTGGCCATGTGATTTATGGGTTGGAATTTATTAAATTAGGTCACAAAGTTTTGTAAATTATAAATTTCAATTAGGTGTTTATATAATTAAGGTTTAAGGTGGATTATTAGGATGAAGGTGGGCTGGACATTTAAAGACCAAACCAGCCCATAGCCCCATCCCTTTCTCGACCGGCCCACGAAGCCCAAGGAGGAGAAGCTGCCATCGACCCAAGGCTGGCCCAAGCCCATGAAGGGCTGTTGTCGCACGAAGGAGGGGGGGGAATCCGGTTTGCATGCCTCCCCCATTTGTCCCATGGTGATGGCCAAGTGTCACCCATGCAAAAAGTGATGATGGCTAATGATGATGGGAAGGAAATTAGGGGAAAATGATGGCCGGTTTAAGTGAGAAAGAGGGAGAGAGAGAGAGGAGGGTTCGTCCGAGAGAGAGAGAAGAGAGAAAGGGAAGGAAGAAAGGAACAAGGGAAGAAGGAAGGAGGAGGGCCGTGCATCACCGTTCGTCGATCGTCCGCCGTGCGTCACCGTCCGTCGCCGCCGTGTCTCGCCGTTGTGCTCGCTGTTTGCTCGGTCTAGAGGCAAGTGGGATCCCTTGATCTACTCTTGCATGCGGTGCTTAGTGTGTGTGATTGAATAGTAAAAATTTCGGAGGTTTAGAATGTGAAAAATTGAAGTTGTAAGGGTGGTCCTCTAGTCTAGTGTACTATTCTTGAGAAAACAGCTCGACCTTGGATGTTCTAGTGACTTGAATGTGATGTTCGAGTTGGATTTTAGCTTTGACTTCTAAATGAAAGTTGTTAAGGACTTCTTGGAGTATAACATACTCAAATTTGGGACAACAAAAACAAGAATAGGTAGGTGAAATCGTGGTCTTTCAGAGATGGTTATATCTGGAAATTTCGGTACTAGGAACAGGGATTTTAACCGTCTATATTTAATTACCTAGGACGAATATGACTTTGATGTCTTCATGAAATATCTACCTTAGGGTCTTGAATATCACATAGTCGAATTTCATAATTTTTTAAGGTCATTTGGGTATTTAATCAGAAATGTTTCTAAAACTGTGCAATCTGATGTGTTCGGACTTTGTAAGTTTCAATGCGTGGACTATATCGTTTTGTATGAGGTTATTTTGGAAACGTGTTCTACATGAAATATCTCTCTTCATGTCTTCCCTACAACATATTAAATTTCGTAATTTTTGAAATTCATTTGCCTATTTAACCAAAAATATTTCAAAAACTGTGCAAGTTGAACTGTTAGAATAGTAGTGCTGTGATGCATGGTTTATACCGAATTATATGGAGATATTTTGGTGTAGTGTTCTTCATGTAATATCTGCCTTTATGTCTTGACTATCACATGTTTGAATTTCATAATTTTTTAAGGTCATTTGGGTATTTAATCAAAAAAATTTCTAAAACTGTGCAAGCTGGATTGTGCGAATTTCAAAAGCTGTAATGCATGGACTATCCTGCTTTGTATGAAATTCTGGTGGTGTTGTGTTCTTCATGAGATAAATGCCTCTAGAGCTTGTCTATGATGTATTAAATTCTTAGAAATTATTAGGGCCAATCACTAAATTTTAAGAAGTGTAAATTTAAAAGAACGCATTCCGTTTCTAAAATAATAGCAATAATCCATGAGTTTGCCCCATGAATTATATTGTTTTTAAGTGATTGAATCTTGCTGCACATGTGATGATATTTGGCATTACATATAAAATCAAAAGCTGAAATTGACCTTGTTGCCATCACATCATGTGCCATGTTGATAATGAGACACAAATGTGAATATGAATTATGATAAATGAGGATACCGTCGGAGGAGTGAGCCGACGATGCCCCGGGAGTGTCGGGATGCCCGAAGGTGAGTGCCGGATGCCCAGAGTGTGTGTGCCGGATGTCCTCGGGAGTTTCGAGATGCCCGGGATGTGGGGGTGCTGGAAGCCTCGGAGGTGTGCCGGGGGATACCTCGTGATGCCAGTTGGGTACGAGAGATAAAATGTGGGATGCAATTACTGGTCCCGGGAAAGAAAAATGTGATGACTCAATTGAAAGATAAAAAGTTGAAATTGAATCATGCATGGTATGGTGACATGTATGCATGGTTGTATGATATGATATGTACAAATGCATGGTCGTATGTGCACATATGGCATGGATATGCATGAATGTTTGATGATGAGTGCATGGTTGTATATGCACCTATGGTATGATGGTATCTGCATGAATGCTTGATGATGAGTGCATGATGGTGTATGCACATATGGTATGATGACATATGCATGACTGCAAGATAAGTTATGCTTGGATGCATGAATGATATGTGCTTTGTTTATGATGCCTTGATTGTTCTATTTGATGCAGTGAGTAGTTTAATGGATCTTTT
The DNA here is from genome assembly GCA_016097595.1 of Eucalyptus pumila. NCBI lineage: Eukaryota > Viridiplantae > Streptophyta > Magnoliopsida > Myrtales > Myrtaceae > Eucalyptus > Eucalyptus pumila. The sequence goes on from CM027847.1 coordinate 14,284,905, forward strand.
ACATGCTGAGTGGTTGTACTCACCCCTTTGGGGACTAACATTTCAGATTAGAAAGATGCCTCTCCCTCCGGTCACGCGGGGTACCTTTTACGACCTTCCATCTGACATGGAGGTCGATTGTATGGAGCTTGATTGTGTCACCATACCTGGTCTGACGTTTATATGGGTTCGTGTGCTGGTGATGTATGATGTGGGCTAAGCTGGGGGCCCGGTCATCCAGGAGTTCTTATCGGTCCACGCCCGCTGTGACGAAGTGATGCAGGGGATGTTGCCGCCGCCTCCGCCCAACGCACCGAGATGGGTGCGATGGCTCGCGTGAGGAGTGGGAGCTAACACTTTTTGGAGATAGCCGACACTTGTAGATGGAGGGTTACACGTGATCGATATAGGGGGTCGAGATCTCTCTTTTGAGCTGTGGCCAAGTTTAGCTAAAAGTCTTGGCTTTTCTTTTTTGTTGTACCGACCCGAGAAGCTCATCATGAAAATATAAATAAAAAGTGGCTCGGCTTTTATCTTTTCTTAGGGTGCGTAGTTGGTGTGCATTGCATTATGGTTATTGGAGGGAGAAATGGTGAGACTTGTTTATGCTTCCGCTAATAAGCTGCGCTGGGATCGTTTTAAAAAAAAAAAATGCCTATGAACTACGGTTCTTCTTTAACCCCGAAACAAAAGATATGTAACTGGTATTCATTTGGTGGAGCGATAGGTATCTGTGGCGACTTAGTTGTTTGGGGGTGCCACAGCGGGTTTGGTATCAGAGCAATGGTTATAGATTGGAGTGATAAGGAGCCTTATTTGGAAATCGAGGAACATGATGACAATGCACACCATAGGATATTAACTGGAATAGTTGGGTAACTTTGAATAACGGGTGATGAGTATTCACTCGTAGATCCTTTTGTAGTTATTATGAGTTGCTTTTAGGTACCAGTAACATGGTTATGTTACCTATTTTCCTTAGTTGTTGTTGTTTTTAATGAAAGATATTTCCTGAGGCAAATGCTTGGAAACTGCAGGAAAATCATGGTACGATATGGAATCATCATCCATCGAGGGCTGAAGCCTCTGCAGCAAGGGTTGAACCCCGGATGGAAGATATCCTGCAGGCATTAGCCAATATAGGAAATCTGATGGAAAGACAAGCGCAGCAACAGCCCAGAGCAGAACGCCGTACTCAGGGACTGGTGGAGCAATTTTTGAAGTTGAAAGTTCAGTGGAATGGGAAGTCCTAAGGAGGCGGAGCATTGGATTGATGGAATGGAACAAATTTTCCGGTTGTTGGACTGCAATGATGCTGAGAAAATAACTTTGGCAGAGTACCAGCTAGAGGGAAATGCAAAGTTTTGGTGGAGAGCTTCGAGGGACACAATCTTTCCACCAGGTACTGATGTTAATTGGGACGAGTTTGTCAGAGCTTTCAATAGAAAGCATTTTTCTGACTGTGCTAAGGACAAGAAAATTACATAATTTGTAATCATGAGGAGAAAGCTAAGAGATTTCTGAAAGGATTGAGAACCGATATTAGAAAACAACTGGTGCCTTTGAACATAAGAGATTATAATGAAATCTATGAAAGGGCACAGTTGGTGGAGCAGGAGTTAGTAAGGGAACATTCGGAGAATAAGAGACAATCGTCTTTTGGTGATGTGAGACGGGGTAAGAGACCCTATACAGGTCAAGGTCAGACCTGGGAGTCTAAGAAGAAGGGCAATTTCGGGAATTTTGGAAAAGGCAAGGGATGGCCTGAATCTAGGAAGAACACCTTATCGAAATGAAGAATGTCGAAGGTGTGATGGGCGACATGGCCCAGGACCTTGCAATGGACGACTGAGATGTTATGGTTGTGGACAAATAGGTCATCTTAAGAGAAACTGCCCACAAGAAAGGTCACAAGTGAGTGTTGGCTCGATGCGACAGACACAGCAGAGTGCTGTTAGACCAAACCTACTAAGGAATCCTCAGAGGCCACCAGCACAAGGAAGGGTGTATGTGATCACCCAAGAGGAAGCGGAAGCTTCCAAGAATGTTATCTCAGGTACGATCCTTATAAATGATAAAAAGGCATATGCATTGTTTGATACGGGTGCTACGCATTCATTTGTGTCTAAAAGATATAGACAGTTAAGTAAAATAGAAACTACGTCTCTTGAGACGCCTCTTTGTGTTTCTACGCCTTTAAAGAATATGGTATTGTCTACGCTGGTGTGTGAAAATTGTAAGATAACAATGGGAGGAAATGATATGGAAATAGACTTGGTTGTAATGGCCATGTATGATTTTGATGTTATCGTAGGAATGGATTGGCTTCATCAGTATCGGGCCAAAATGGATTGTTATAGAAAAGTGATCCAATTTATTTTACCTGATCAGTCTAGTTGTGAATTTTTGGGAGGTCAGACCAACCTATCTATAGCAGTTATTTCAGCAATAGAAGCTAGTGCGTTACTTGACAAAGGATGTCAAGGGTACCTGGCCATGGTTAAAGATTATACTAAGGAAGAGCCTAAGCTTGATGAAATTCGAGTAGATAATGAATTTCAAGATGTATTTCCTGACGAGTTGCTTGTACCGCCGGAACGAGAAATTGAGTTTGAAATTGAATTAATGCCTGGAACGGGACCTATATCGAAAGCCCCGTATAGGATCGCCCTAGTCGAGATTGAAGGAGTTGAAAGTGCAACTACAGGAGTTGCTTGACAAAGGATTCATTAGGCCAAGTGCTTCACCTTGGGGTGCACCAGTCTTGTTTGTGAAAAAGAAAGATGGATCAATGTGCTTGTGCATTGACTATAGGCAACTGAATCAAGTGACCATTAAAAATATATATCCTTTGCCTAGAATTGATGACTTATTTGACCAACTCCAAGGAAGTTCGGTCTTCTCTAAGATTGACTTAAGGTCGGGATACCATCAGCTAAGAATTAAGAAAGAAGACAGTCCTAAGACTGCGTTTAGGACTCGTTATGGACACTATGAGTTCCTTGTCATGCCATTTGGATTAACAAATGCACCGGCTGCATTTATGGATCTAATGAATAGGGTATTTAAGCCTTATTTAGACCAGTTTGTGATTGTTTTTATTGATGATATCCTGATATATTCGAGAGGGCCAAAAGAGCATGAACAACACTTGAGGATAGTTTTGCAAACTCTGAGAGATCATAAGCTGTATGCCAAATTGAGCAAGTGTGAATTCTGGCTGGACCAGATAATATTTTTGGGGCACGTAGTATCAGGAGGAGGAATTGCAGTGGACCCGGCGAAAGTTGAGATGGTAATAAATTGGCCGAGATCGACAACATCCACTGAAATACGGAGTTTCTTAGGACTGGCTGGTTATTATAGAAGGTTTATTGAAGGGTTTTCACGATTGGCAGGTCCTTTAACAAAATTGACTCGAAAGAACGTGAAGTTTGAATGGAATGGGGAATGTGAAAGGAGTTTCCAGGAGCTTAAAAGAAAATTGACCTCGGCTCCAATCCTGACTATACCAACTGGATCTGATGGTTTTACGGCGTATAATGATGCATCTCACAAAGGACTGGGATGTGTTTTGATGCAGCATCGCAAGGTCATAGCCTATGCGTCTAGACAATTGAAACCCCATGAACTGAACTACCCAACGCATGATTTAGAATTAGTAGCTATAGTGTTTGCTTTGAAGATATGGAGGCATTATTTATATGGGGAAAAGTTTGAGATTTATACAGATCATAAGAGCTTGAAATATCTGTTCTCACAAAAGGAGTTGAACATGAGACAAAGGAGGTGGATGGAATTGTTAAAGGATTATGATTGTGAGATACGATACCATCTAGGAAAGGCGAATAAAGTAGCGGATGCTCTTAGTCGTAAGTCAGCTATGGAGATGGCCAGTTTAAGAATGGCGAAATGGAGCTTGTTAAAGTCCGTAACAGACTCAGAGTTTAAATTAAAAGTGGATTGTCTTACTGGTATGCTTAGTGCATTAAGGATTGAACCTGAAATTATTCAGAAAGTTAAGATCTTGCAAGAGTCCGACCCGGAAATTATGAAAGTGAAAGATGCAATGTCTTTAGGAAAAAGACCAGAATTTCGAATCTCTGAAGATGGAGTGGTAAGATGCTAGGGACGACTCTGTGTTCCCGACAACAAAGAAGTAAAGAAGGAAATTCTGTCGGAGGCACATAGGAGTAATTACAGTGTTCATCCGGGTAGTACAAAAATGTACAGGAATTTGCGTCAGCAATTTTGGTGGAATGGCATGAAGAAGGATATAGCTAAGCATGTTTCTCAATGTTTAACGTGTCAGCAAGTAAAGACGGAACACCGCAAACCCGCAGGATTGTTGAGACCATTGGATATACTAGAATGGAAATGGGAACATATAACAATGGACTTTGTACAAGCATTACCAAGGACATCAAGTGGTCATGACTCTATATGGGTAATAGTGGACCGTTTGACTAAGTCTGCTCATTTCCTAGCAGTTCACATAGACTACCCAATGGACAAATATCTGGATATATATGTAAGTCAAGTAGTACGCTTACATGGTGTTCCAGTAACTATTACCTCAGACCGGGACTCGAGATTTACTTCGAACTTTTGGCGGAGTCTTCAAATTGCCTTAGGAACTAAACTCCAATTTAGTACTGTTTTTCATCCTCAAACAGATGGACAAACAGAAAGAGTAATCCAGACATTAGAGGATATGTTAAGGGCTTGTGTGATTGACTTTAAAGGGAATTTGGATGAAAGATTGCATTTGGTGGAGTTTGCTTATAATAATAGTTTTCAAAAAAGTATAGACATGGCTCCTTATGAAGCATTATATGGAAAGAGATATAGGACTCCTGTCTGTTGGAATGAAGTAGGTGAAAAGAAATTGACAGAACCTGAACTGGTACAAGTTACCACTGAAGCTGTCGAAATTATCAGGAAAAGACTTAAAACAGCTCATAGTAGACAGAAAGACTACGCAGATAGGCGTAGAAGACCTTTGGAGTTTAGTGTAGGAGATCACGTATTCCTTAAAATATCTCCAATGAAAGGAATATCTCGATTTGGAATGAAGGGTAAGTTAGGCCCTAGATTTGTCGAACCTTTTGAGATACTTGAAAGAATAGGAGATCTAGCTTATCGTTTGGCGATGCCTCCTAAATTGGGGAATTTACATGATGTGTTTCATGTGTCGATGCTGAGAAAGTACCAGCCGGATCCTGGTCACATACTCGATCATGAAGCTATCGAAATAGATGAGAAAGTGAGGTACATCAAAGAGCCCGTGCAAGTATTGGATCGAACGGAGCAAGTCCTTAGGACCAAGACAATCCTACTGGTTAAGGTATTATGGCAACATCACGATATGGACGTGCCAGAGCCGAGGCCCTCGACCGGGACCGATCCCGCTCGACCAGGGATCGATCCGCACGGTGCAGGGACTGATCCCGCTCGACCGGGATCGATTCGCACGGTGC